>PVKZ01001419.1:0-30145 GCA_004027375.1 Macroglossus sobrinus | reverse complement strand
CGCTTTCATTACTGCCTTCTCTTTTGGTAGATATTTTCTAGTGTAACATTTTAGTTCCCTTGACCCTCTCCCTCTTTCTCTCTCTCTCTCTCTCTCTGTGTGTGTGTTATAAATTTATTTTCTTAGTGGTTGATGTGTCCTGGTGAGGATCTCTTTCAGTCTGTCCTACTTAGAGATTGTTGAATTTCTTGCATGCATTTTAATACTTTTCATCAAAGTGGGAAAGTTTTGGCCACTATGCCTTCCAGTGTTTCCTGCCTGTTCTCCTCTCTCCTCTTTTTCTAGAGCTCCTATTAACGTGTATGTTGAACACATTCATACACGCCTCAGGACAGAGCTCTGGAGCACTGTTCCTGTTTTTTCGACTTCTAATTTGCGATTCCTATTTTTGCCAGCTCAAACCTGATTTTGAACACCTCTACTGGGTTTTTTATTTGCATTGTTTTACTTTTCAATGCTAAAATTTCTACTTGGTTCCATTTAAAACACAATTTCTATCTCTTTAATGATTCTCTAAGGACACATCATTCTCAATCTCAATTAGCTCTTTAAACATATTTTACATAGCTGAATTAAAGTCCAATGCCCAGGCTTCCTTGGGGAATTTCTGTTGACTGCCTTTTCCCTCTATGGGCCATACTTTTTTTTTTCTTTGCATGTCCCATCATTTGTGTTGAAAATTAGAAATTTTATGTAACTGGGCAACTTTGGGAACCAGATGTTCTCTCCTTTCTGGCATTTATTGTTGCAGCTCTTTGTTTATTTAGTGACTTTCCTGAACTAATCCTGTAAAGCCTATATTTTTTTTGTTGTGTGTGTTCATGGTAGCCTCTGCTCGGTTAGTTTAGTGGTCAGCTTGTGATTTAACAGATTTCCCTGGAACCAGCAAGTCTCCCCATCTTTGCTGATGTGTGTGTGTGTGCGCGTGTGTATGCGCACATGCACATGCATACACGTTTGGAGAGCAAATCATGCGCAGGAAGGCAGCTGATAGCTCTGCCTTAGTCTGCACTTCCTGCTTGTCAGAGGTAAAAGCTGAAGGGATTCAGGTTGCCCCTGGTAGGCACACAGCCCTATGTAAGTGTGTAGCCTTCTATGTTCTTAGGAATGTGTTGAAGCTTTTCAGAACCTCCTATGGACATCTCAGTTAACAAGGGACAATCTGTTGGCTTATGTGTTGGGTGACATGCCGGGTTCAGCCACTGATGGCTACATCTGGCCTATTTTTGTATCGCCTATGAGCGAGGAGTATTTTGCATATTTCATAAAAGTTGGGGAAGAGATGAAGAAAATTCAACAGAGACCCTGTATGGCTTGCAAAGCCTAGAATATTTACCACTCGGCTCTTCTCAGAAAGTCTGCCTATAGCTGGGTAACAGAATCATGGATTTGGACCACCAGTGATATCCTAGGACAGTCAACACCCACAGTAAGATGACAGAACCAAATGGGACAAAAGCACTTGAAATATTACTACTTTAATGCTCTAAGCATTTAAACATTCATACAATCACCTTATTCCAAAGTCATTTCCTCTCAGGTCAGAGTCTGTGTCCAGGATCAGGGCAAGCATATCACTGGACTTCCTTCACAGCACAACGTGTTGTGGGGACTGCCCTGGGGCCCTGTCTTCCTGTTGGAGTCCCCACCACCCACAACAGGGATGGATCTACCCATTTGGCACAACCTCAACTGTCAAAGAAACACACTTCGTCGCTTCACTGCACTGCAGGTTCTGTGGGTCCTCGGCCCTCCTGACACCACCACAGAGTCCTAGTCTGTGACAGTTGCCCAAGGCATGAGGGAACATGGTGTCAGCTGCTCAGGATGTCAGCACATACCCCACCAAATAGATCAGACACTGAGGCACTTGGATGTCCTGTGCAGGATGGAGTTTATCATCACTGCAGGAGTTACGTGTGGGGAAGGGCTCTCCTTTCAATAATGAGTTAATGACCTTAACACATATTTAGCAGATCCATAAATTCCTGTCTGTTTACATTTGTTGCAAAGGCTTCATGAACTATGTAAGCAGATGAAGGCATGTTTTACAGGAAGCAAAGAGAAAACCTGCTTAGATGGCACTTGCTTATAGCACAAGTACACATGCCAACATCTGGTCATTCTCAGAAATGCTTGTCCTTCCAAAAGGAGTTTTTTCAAAAGCCCTAGGCCTTATTCGATTCCAACAAGGTAATAATAATGCATTTGTCCTTCCTTCTCAAGCAACGGTTCAAGGCACCTCAAAGCACCCTGATGCCTGAGGTTCTGATTTGATGGTCAGGGCGGGAGAGGGGTGGTGTGGACACCAACACTTCCCAGGTGATGTCAGTGCATGGTCAGCACTGGGACCCTTGGTAACAAGGGTTCTTGAGTCTTCTCCATCTTGCTGTCCTCACTGAAACCTGTGAGGTAGTCCTGGGTCAGGAACAGTCCTTTCCATGGGACAAAAACTAAGGCACAGAGAGGTACAGCTTGTCTGGCACTGAGAGCCAAGACTGGAACAAACACCTCCAGAGAATGATGCCTCCCCCCAGCCCCAGCAATGGGTGACACGAACTCAGACACACGTGACAACTGACTCGGCAGCAAGGCAGTGTGGTCTGTGCAAAGACTGCCCGGAAGGAACAGTTCTGAGCCACCGGCTCCCCAGTCAGAAACATACTCAAAATAGGTGCTATGTGAAACCACGTGGGGAACGGCGCGCCACTTTCCTTTTAGGGCCTCACTTCCCTCAGTTACACGTTCAGGTGCCTGAGGGGATCCATCTGGGTTCAAGCTTTCTGACATGTGAATGCTCAGCTCTGCTGCCGCCATATCAGCTGGAAAACTCACAAACGTTCTGTAATCCAGGTTCAAAAGATGGTTAAGTGTCTGCATTCACATGCAATAGTGCTGTGAAAACCTCCACGTCTCCCTTCTGCCTGCCCACACAGATGTAGGACCCAGGATCCCACTCTACATAGGGGTACACCTTGCCCTGCTATAAGTCCCCAGATACCAGCCCAGCAGCTGCACTGGGCCTCAGGAGTGACCTTTGCCACTGAATTCCTTCTGCTCTGCATACAGACTTTAGGTCTATACCCTAGGTCACCACCCAGGCTTTAGTTTGTAATCCTAGATCCCCATGTGAGCCAACCCAGCTGGGTCTTTCTCCATGTCACGCTGATGTCACGCCCTCATATCCTACAGCCATTGCTGCAGTGATCCCATTTTTATCATGATTCTCTTTTTCAATATAAATTCCTACATCTCAAGCTGCCACTGGTTTCTTCCTTTTTAAAAACATCTCCCCACAAGCAGAACTGCCCTTTTGTGCAAGGAGAATGGATAACAGAGCACACACACACGAAGGAGCCCATACTGTTTTCCAGGGGAGACACCTGTTCGTGGGTCTGCTGTGATGCCCAGCACTGTCATATAGGCTGTTCTCAGCTCAGCAAGCACAAGCGGCACCTTGTTCTTCTCACTGCTAGTGGCATGGCCTGGAAAGCCTGCAGCACACCCATCAACCCAGCAAGTGGAAACCACACCCAACAGGACCATCTGCTGCCCGATGAGATGCTGTGTGGAGCTCTGAAACCATGTCTTTCCTGACTGGGGACAGCCTCTCCCAGAAACAGACTGCTCACTGGAGCAGAGCCCACCCCTCCAGCTCCTGTAGAAGGTGCAAAGACAATGGGATGGTGGGAGGTCCCTGTGCCCAGGCAGTGCCACCTGGGATGCGGGAAAATCTACCACCTAAAACCCAGAGGGCTTTTCACACAAGTGAAAATTTAAAAATTGAACAATGGTGAACTCTACAGAAGGGTATATAGCGTCTGGTTAAAACAGAGGTAACTGTGAATCATCATATTTCAAGGATACCCAGCTATTAAGTAAAGCAAGATACTGTGCTTCCTCTCTCATGCTTATCTGATGCATACGACTTGCGGCAAACGTGCTGTTGGGTCTCTAAAACATGCAGAGAGCAGACGGTAGCAGCATGTGCTATGTGGGCGCCCAGCCCACACCAACCCTGACAGGTGACTGACTAGACGATGTCAGGAACGGTGCCAGCATGAAACCTAGGGCTGCCGGTGTGCATCTGTTCACATCGGCACGGACAGTGTGTTGGGGAAGGAGATATGCAGGTACATATTAGCAACCTCCCAACACTCTAACATCCAACCCCAAACAGATGGAAGGCAGCTGGGCACAGCACTAAAGGCACAAAGGCTGCAGCAGGTGGAGATGCCAACCAAAGGTCCGCTGAGGCCTGAGAGGAGAGGCCACTGACCAGGCCACCTAAGGGGAATAATCTGAGTCTTCGAAGGATGAGAACATAACACTGCCAAACACCCACATTTTCCACTTAGGGGAGCGCTCTGCTCTCCCCTTGGGGGCATTTGCTGCCGTTCTCACATCTCAATAGCCACACATGCTCCACTGTTTGCCCCAAGCAGCCACTGAGGACATCCCTTCACTCTCATGCTCTCCTCCATCACTTTGCCAGCTGCCTGCGTCCCATTTTGGCTTGACCTTGAGCAGTCGTACACCTCTCCTTCACTTGGAGCAGGACCCCGTGCTTGTCACTCCGTCACAGCCTGATGAAAGCAGTGGACAGACTCTGCTGCTGGTCCATGGCATCAGGGGGTGGGAAGACGCTGGAAATGGCTAAGTCCACGATGCCCTGGCATAGCTCAGGGTACAGCTTCCTGAAACGTGTTTAAAAACACACAGTTGAGGATACTCATCCAAGTGCAAGGGAAAAACTGAATTTTCTCCCACCGGGACCTGCCCTAGAAAGGCCACTTCGTGGTCACATCTATACAGCTGCTTTCACTGTCTGCACAGGTGCTGCAGGAGGCACTGCAGGTAGACAAAGCATCCGCTTAGCATGTGTTTCTGGAAGCCCTAGTGGTGAACAGACCACTTCTGCTCTGCTGTGAACTGCAGGGAAGAGTGTAAGAGCCATCCTGCTGCCTTGGGTGGGGATGTGCAGAGGGGCAGGCCTCCCCATGGGAAGCATGGGCTCCATGGGGTTGAGGGGACAGTAGGAAAGACTTCCCGAGGGGGAAGCTAGGCTGAGACCTGGGGAATGAGTGAAGTGAGACAGTGGAGCACAGGGTAGGAGGAGGATGAAGGGGAGGGGAGACAGACACTGGACAATGGGAGCAGGCTGGCCTGGGGATGTGCATGAGTATAGTGCAAGGCAGGGGCATGGTGCCATATCCAGGGGTTGGGATTTCATCAGGGGTCATGGAAGCACCTTCCACAACGTGTCCTCTGAGGAGTAAAGAGGCTCATTTCCCACGGCAACTGTCCCTGTAGGTTTCTGCCGGTTTTGTGGGCAGCTCATGAGGCCGACCCTCCTTCCTTAGGACTGACTGAAGGCAGGGAAAACCAGAGACTGGTCCAGACAGAAATGAGGTGATGCTCTGGGTCAGATGTGCTCGCTCACCTAACTTGCTTAAGACACATTTGGGACCCAAGGGCCAAGGACAGGCACCCAGCTTCCCTAACCCAGACGAACAGAGCTCTTAACTGTCCTGCTTTCACTCTCCCCCAAGTGCAGGGCCCTCACAACCTAGTTCCCACCTCCCAATGCCATGGCAACTCCCTGCTGTCGCCTTCCCATCACAGGTCCGTACCCTTAACCCCTGTCCCTTTTTTCTGCACTGAGGAAGGTGGTCCTGTGTTCCAGCCTCCTGCAAGGTGCTCTGGGAAGAAAGTACATGGAAACCATGCCAACACTATGTGACTCAGAAGTCCTGAGTCTAGTAGGCCTTTGTCTCCCTCCTGGACATCAGCCCTCCCCCCACCAACTTCAGCCCCTGCTCCTTCTGTCTAAGGAACAAGTCCCATTATCAACAGTTTGATGTGGCCCAACCACTCAACCTCCATTCTAAAAAACAGTGATGGCAGTCCTGTGAGGCAGTGATAGTTGTTGGGACTCGGCACATCACCAAGAGTCACAGCTTCCAACACGCCACATTCAGTGTTTCATGATGCTTGTCAGTAAACACTTGGGAAAGCTTTTAACAAAGGGTGTGCCTTAACATAGGCGAGTCCGCTCGTATCTTAGGTGTTTCTGGTACAGGAGGCCACCATGTACTTTGCCCATTTTCCTACAAAATGAGTGAGCTATATTTTGACATGCAGAACAATGAAAATGGCTCCATGAATATACTGTTTGCAACTGCCATTATATCACCAAATCTATCAACCCTCCCATGCCCCTCTTTGAGCACACAAATAGAAAGTTCATGTCCTTCAACACAAGAACAAGACCCACTGGCCTCTCTGTGTGGCCCAGGTCCCTCATGGCTTTCCAGGACACCTCACAGTTAAGTGCTCCCACCCAGAAGTTCTCCCTCCTCAAAGTCACGCCCCTAAAGGAGAGGCTGGGTTCATTTTCTGCCATAGACTATAGCACAGCATGACTCACGCAGTGTCTGTGCCCTCCAGTGGGCCTACTCAAGGACACCCCTTCACATGACCCCCAACCCTATGAGAGAGCACCTCGGGTTCTCCAGGAGGCTCCATGGAGAGCATGATGAGCATAGGTCTCAGAAGGACCAACGGCCTTTTGGGATCAAGTCCAAACGCATGTAGGGCACTTCCTGGTGCTGTCCCAGCCCACAAGTCCCCTTCCTTGTCCCTTACTCCATGAACCTGACACCATGCTCTAGTGAAGCTTCTCTGGAAGGGAGAGAAGCTCCCCAGGGAGGGGACACAAGTTCTGCTCATCTGTGCTATCTCACAGAGCCTGGCCCTGAGCAAGGTCCTGCTGGACATTATGCTCTCTCCTTGAAGGCCCTCCCCTCCCCTGCTGGGCACATGTCACACTCCCAGCCCAGGACTCCTGCTTCTCAGACCACTGCCTGCCCAGGGAGCCCTGACCTCCCTGGTTATCACTGTTTTCTGATCCAGTACCTTGCTCTCTCCTGTCATACAGGAGTGTCTCCTCTGGCACTCACCTAAACTGGAACTCACAGCAACTGTCACCAACCTGAGCACAGCTGGCTGCTCATCATACGTGGGGGTTGGGGACAGGGCAAGCCTCAGCACTGCCCAGCCAGTAGGGTCCTCCCCAGGGACTCCTGTTCTATATCACACCCTTCCTGACAGTGGTCACCTTGCTGAAACTGGCCATGCAGCCTCCCACATCCCAGCCCTGTGACATCAGGCTTACTGAGCGCAGGCAGGGGCACCGTTGACCTCAATGAGCCAGACCTTCAGCTGCTCGTCCACCATGAAGTCGAAGCCAAAGAGCTGGAAGCTGTGGTATGGGAGGTACCGTGTGCTGATGGCAGGCTCCACACTTATGAGGCAGCTCCTGTGGCACAGGGTACACTGGTCAGGGGCTGAGCCATGGGGACTGGGTACCACGTGTGCCAACCGCTGACTCCTTAACCCTCTCTTTTCAAGTTACTGCCAAGTTACTGAGAGATAATTCAAGACAATGCTACTCACAGAGCAGCTTTTAGGGACTCTGTGGCCTCATGCCTGCATAAGCAGGGGCACCTCCTAGCTTAGCGCTGTCCCCATGGCCCCTGTGAAGATGGCTTCTCCCTTGGGGCTGCTGCTGCTGCCCATCAGTTTGTAATAAATAAAACGCTGTGTACTTTTTTACATATGAAAGGAATGACCACCATTCGGTGAAGAGCAGAATTTGCACAAAGAACTTGGGCTCTTTTGTTTCTTTTGCTAGCCCCAGGCCGAATGCCAAACAGTTACTAATTAGGAGATTGAAGACTGACGAGTATTGAAACTAAATGTTGAAACAATTATTATTAACATCAACTGGGGTTTGAAAAAATTGGGGAAAAAACACAAAATTGAAAATGTTGAAAAAAAGTTGAAAGTGAATCTCAAATATAGTAAGTTCCTGAAGTCAGAGGTCAGAGGTCAGGCTGCCAAGCCACAATCTCAGTGTTTTAACCTTTCTGAGCCATGTAAGAACCAACTGAAATAAGAATTTCCTCTCCCATTCATCTTTACCCTGAACTGGCAAGTCACATATCACATTTTTTCCATATCCTATCTCTATACATGAAAGAAAGAGAAGCAGCATGAAAGGAGGGGGGATTAAAGAAGTAAGTAAGTAAGTAAGTAAGTAAGTAAGTAAATAAATAAATAAATAAAATGTATGGGGAAACTTAAGTGTCTGTTAACTGTACATAATAATAAAAATAATATCTTGTGAGTTTAAAATACATGGAGCATTAGTGGCCATTCAAGTGTCCATGATCCAGTGCCTTCAGGCCCCCTCCTCGGGTCCTTCCTACTACCCCTCCAGCAATATTCACTATTCTGAATTTCGTGTTTATCACTCTTCTGCTTTTTTATCTTTAACCATGTAGTACCTTCCTCTAAGTAACATATCACTGTTTTGCTTGTGTTTCAATTAATACACACAGGCTCAGTCTGTATCTTGTATACAGCTTTGTTTGTTTGTTTTGCTTACAATATATTTGTTTGACTCCAGTAAAAACACCCTTCAGGAAGAAGGTGAAATAAAAACATTCTCAGATGATGGAAAATCAAGAGGACTTATCACCAGGAGAAATGCTCTAGGAGAAATGGTGGAGTCTGAAGGGAACATGATAGCAGAGGGGAACCTGCCACCTCAGGACTGAAGGATGAGCAGAAGAAATGGCAAATATCTGAGTAAATATTTTTCCCTTTTATATTTAAATGGGCTTCTTGTAGAGAGCATACAGTTTGTCCTTGTAATTTTTTTTTAAATTCATTCTGACATAATGCAAAAATGATAACATTATGTGGTAGAGATGTTGATGTATGTGGATGTAATACATATTACGACTATAAGAGACAAGGAGAGTCAAGTGAACTATCAGGTTATAAGGTTTCTGCATTTTATTTGAAGTAGTAAATTACTAACTCTAAGGAGGCTGTGAAATATTAGTTACATATATTATAATCTCTAGAGTCACCACTAAAAAAAAAACATACAAAATCTGGGATGCAGCTAATGAGTACTTAGAGGGACAGTGATAGCAGTGAATGCTTGTATTTTTTAAAAATGAAATCTCTCAAATAAATGATATAGCTTTTCACAAAAAAGCTTGAAGAACAATTTAGACCTCTCCCAAAAGTAGAAGATAATAAATGAAGAATGCAAATCAAGAAACAATAAAAACAATAGACAAAATCAATAAAGCCAGAAACTGACTTTTTAAAAGCAGATTAATAAAATCGATAAATCTCCAGCAATGTGTCCAAGAAAAATAGAGAACATATAAATTGCCATATAAGGAAGGAAAAATGACATCATTATAGATCTTATAGCTATGAAAAAGATAATAAAGGAATAGAACATATAATCTCTGTCCTTACACTAGACAACTTCAATGGAATAATTCCTGGAAAAGCTGAAATTCCCAGAGCATCTTCAAGACACACATGAGCAAAGCAGACAGAAGTGAGTTACCTTATGATCTGTTTGATTTGCAGCAAGACACTACTCTCCAGGCTGGTGTTCAGAGCACTGGTCAGGTACTGGCTGAACTCGGCGAAGAACATCTCGTTCCCTTCCTCATACTTCCCATAGTTCTTCGAGTATTCCTTCTGAATGCAGTGATTGGTCAAATGGCAGGTTTTGTCTTGGAAATTGTCAACATGATAGGGTTCTGATGCAGTGCGCAGCACACCCTCACGGTAGAGGTAGATGTTGTACAGGTGGTCCACCAAGACCCAGCTTCTGCAGGTGAAAGAAAACACTGTTTTACTCACGCCTACCACAGTTTATCCTATCTGACATATCAGCCTCATCTGGGATCTTTTCAGTGGGAAGTAGGGAAAGGAGGCGGGTTCTAAAAGATTCGAAGCCAGGCACAATGATTAGCTAAGTTAGGAACTATGCCTGTAATGACCCAAGTCTCCAGTGACAGGGAGGCTTTGATCCATTAGAGAATGCAGCATTGAAGAGACCCAGTGGCTGGGTTTTAAGGCTAATCTACAGAACCTCCACTGGCCACACCTGCTTTCTTAGGAGTTTTAAGAGGACTGTCCACCCTGAACATCGAACACCAGCAAGTCCTTGTGAAGGCAGTGGAGGCATTCCTCTGAGGAGTAGAACAAGGCCAAGGGCGGGCTGGGCTGAGCAAGTACCACATAACCTTCTCCTCTTGCCAGGCCCTTTGCTCAGAGTTAAAAATCCCAGAACCTGAGGAACGTTCACAGAATCTTTAAAAAGTGGGACACAAAGCTGTCAGGACATATCCCTTGCCAATGTCTGAATTGTGTGTCCCGTGGGCATCTCTAGGCTTCTCCCTTCAGCATACCTCATATATTTACACTTTTCTGATCCACAAGTCATTTTCATTAAAGAGAACATTAATCTTAGCATGTTTTCTAGAAAGAAAACATGTTGAAAGAAAATTAGAGAACCAGGTACAGAAGCAAGCTCAGTTCTACTGGTGACACGTCAAATGCTCTCAGACACTTCCTTATGTTCCCGTCACCACGCCCTTCATCACGTACAACGGCGCTTTTTTTTTTTTTTTTCATATTACTGGTCCAAAGGGACACTGACGCATTACCGGATGTCGAACTTGCGGTGCCCTGGCTCCAGCAGCAGAGGGCGCTCGAGGTACTTCTGGATTACGTGCACCTGGCCCTGCTGGTCTATGAAGTCCAGGAGCTCAGAGGCCTCAGAGGAGATGAGGATGCCCTCACCTGTGGGAATCAAAACGGAAGTGAGTCCGCTCAGCCCAAGGGAAACGCTCTCCATCCGCCATACCAGGCACGAGGCCCCCAGGGCCTCGCACTTAACACTGCGTCTTAGGGAAGGGCCAGGAAGGTTAGGGCACAGGCGCAAGTGAACCAGGGCAGTCCTCACAGGGTTGTAATAGAAAAAAATGGGCTACTTCAAGACTGTATTTAAATAAAGGATACAATGTGTGTGTGTGTGTGTGTGTGTGTGTGTGTGTGTGTGTGTGTGTGTGTGTGTGTAACAGCTTTCCTATGGTCTATTTTACATACTATAAATTTCGTCCATTAGAAGTGTGCAAGTCAATGCTTTTTAGTATTTTTAAGGGGAGCATTGCTGCTAATGGGAGATAGGGCTGGGAAGGGAAGGTGGGTCGGGATGGAGGAGCTACAACCTCATTCTAGAACATGTTTGTCACCTTCCCCAAACCCTATCTCCGTTGGCAATCACTCCCCATTCCTTCCTCACCCTGATCCCTGAAAACCAGTAATCTACTACAGATTTGCCTGTATGGAATAGTACACTCTGTGACTTAAGTGTCTGGCTTCCTTCATTGAGCATGGTGTTTTCAAGGTCTGAGTACAGTGTAGCGTGTATCATTGCCTTGTATTCTATTGTATGATATACCACATTTCACTTATCCATTCACCAACTGGTTGTTTGCACTGTCGTTTGGCTCTTATAAATATGCTGCTGTGATGATTTGCACAGAAGTTCTTGTGTGGACATATATTTTCTTTTTTTTTTCAGGAACATACCTAGGAGTGGCATTGCTGAGTAATATGGTAACTCTACATTTAACTTTGAGGAACCACCAAACTGTTTTCCAAAGTGGATGTGCCATTTTACATTCCTATGGGTGATAAAGAAGTTCCAATTTGTTCACATCTCTGCCAGCACTCGCTGTCATCTGCTTCTTGAGCATAGCCATCTTAATGGGTGTGATGTGATGTCTCCTTGTGGCTAGGATTTGTATTTCCTTAGTAACTATGTTGAATATGTTTTCGTGCGCTTATCGATTATATGTATAACTTCTTTGAAGAGATGTCTATTCAGATTCTTCGCTCAATTCTTATTTATCCTTTCATAATTGAATTACAAGAATTCTTTACGCATTCCAGATGCAGGTGCCATATAAGAGATATGACTTGCTAGTATCTTCTGTTCTAAGCAGTTCCATTATTGTGTGGACCTCCACCACAGCCCCATGTCGCTCTTAAAGCCTCAACTCCTCCATCCCCACACCACCCTCCCAACAATCACCACTCTGTCCTCCACCTCGATAATTTTGTCACTTCAGAGAGGTTATACGAATAGAATTATACAGCGTGTGATCTCTGGGAATTGCTTTTCTCGGCACAATTTCCTACAGATTCATCCAAGTTGCTCCATTTATCGACAGTTCATTCCCCTTTATTGCTGGGTAGTATTTCGTGGTGTCAGCTCATCACTTTGCTGAATCATTCACCTTTTGAAGGAATTTGACTTGTTTCCAGTCTGGGGCCATGATAAATAAAGCTGTTGTGAATACACATGTACAGGTTTCATGTGGACATAAAACTCTGAGACAAATGCCCAAGAGTGACTGCTGGGTTGTATGAAGGCTACAGGTTTAGTTTTATAAGAAACTGGTAAACATTTTTCAGAGCGGTTACTCCATTTTACAGGTCCCTCTCCCAGCACTGCGGGAATGATCCAGTGTCTTCTGACCCTTATAGTGTTTGCTGTTATTACCATGACTCATGGTAGCCGGTTTAACAGGAGTATAATGATAACTCATTGTGGTTTTGGTTTGCATTTCCCTAACAGTTAATGATACTGAAAATCTTTTCATTTTCTTATTTTCTATCTGTATGGCCCATTCAATGAAATTGTGTGGTCTCTACAGAATGACCCAGGACACAAGAATAGAGAGTAGTGCTCTAGGTGACAAGTGAAGGTTGAACAGGCTTGAAACTGGAGATAGTTTCAAGGTTGGGCCAACTATACATAGCACATAGTAAGTACTAAATATTTGTTTAAGCTGTTCATTCAGTTTATTGGTTTTACCTCTGTAGCTCCCAAGAAGACAAATGTATTCCATTTATGTCCTTAACTCCTAAAAGAAAATTTCTTCTTTGCATGGCATTTTATTTTCTCATTACCTCTCTTTGCTACTGAGCACCATTTTGTGTCTTGTCGTGGTACGGGTCCAGGGACCACCCAGGGGAATCACTACCATGACTTGGCGGGCCCTCTGTCAAGGGTCCTGCCTCACTGCTGAGTCTTACTCTAGTCAAGGCTCCACGACACAAAGTATCTTTATCGTGGCCATCCTGACTCCAGCCCAAACCTACAGGAGGAATCTGTAACACTGCAGATATCTATTTCCTCTTCTAATCCCCACATTTACCTTTAGAACCAAGCTGGGGAACAGCAGTTGAGAAGGGGTCACAGTGAGGAGAGAGAACATGGTAAGGTACCAGGCTCATAGCAAGAGTCCACCTCCCCCAGTGTCAGGAGGTTCCAAGTCATGCCCTATCCCATGGCTGGTGATAAAGAAGGTACAGTCCATTGGACCGGGAAGATGGGTGAGTGCCAACAGCCCGATGGTCTAACAAAAGCAGATGTAAATTCAAAGTGGAATTTTAAGAAGAGCAAATGGCAGTTGCAGAGGGACTGTGTTTATCAGCTCACTTAAGTGACTGCATTGGGAGCTGCCCATATTTTAAGGCTGAGCTGATATTATAAATCTCATGTCTTCTGTGCATTCATTCCATACACATTTATTGAGAGCCCATGGGAGGGTGCAGGGATGAATGAGATGGAGGCTCACAGTAGGGTGGGGAGATGGGTAGACAAACAAATATGTATCTAGGGCGAGGAAGTGGTTAGTGCAAGGGGGGAAATAAAGGGGTGTATGGACAGACAGCAATAGCAGAGAGGCTATGTTGGGTCCAAAAGCCTTCTCCAACAGGGAGACAGATGAGCTGAGAGACTCAGAAGGTGACCCATGCAAGTGCAGCCCAGGAACAGAGACAAAAGGGAGGATTTGCAGGATACGAGGCAGGCAGCTATGGGGAGGTGAGCAAGGACAAGGACAAGAGGTGAGATTGGGGACAGGGGCATGTGGAATGGCATGGGCTGCAGCAGGCAGGGGTCCAGAGCCCAGGCTAAGCTAGCGGGGATTGGGACGTCAGAGTCATGCTTTTACAACACGGCTTTGTTTCAGAGGAGGGCTGGCTGGAGTGGGCCCGGCAGTGTCAGAATAGTGAGAGCACCAACTCCAACTCTTGTGGAAGTAATGGACAGGACAGGACGAGGCCTCACTCGGAAGGCATTTGCAGGTAGAACTACCAAGGTGCAGTGGTGTGTCTGGTATAGACATAAAGGAAAGAGCATTCGGGCTCGTGCTGGGTTTGGGCCCTGAGACTGGGGACAGAGTGAAAAGTAAGGAGAACTAAAGGCAGGGTGGGGACTGTGGAGGGAAAGGGAGCTTCCTCAGCCAGAGGCTGCACATTCCAAGTGCCTGCTGCTAGATCCAGGGCTCACTGGGAATGATCCTGGCTGGGGACACAGACGCCTAGACGAATATTTGGGACTAGGTCACCAGACACACCATCCGCCTTGGGTGACTCAGATTGGAAGAGTCACTCATTATAACGTCCAGCGTATGACTGCACAAAGCACGTGACAACCTATAGGGGTAGGCCAAGGGGACAACGGTGACAACCTATGGGGTGGGCCAAGGGGACAACGATGCCAACCTACCTTTGGCACCGGCAGATGACTTTGCAATCCAAATGTTGCCCTCTCCATCCTCTTTCTTTTTGTTGTAAGATGCCAGGAAGACTTCCCTTTCGTCTGTCCTCGGGTTATTGATCGGGGGGTGGACTCCATTCCAAGTGGGGGCAGTGGGGGTCTTGACATTGGTGGGGTAGATCACATAGGACTCGGGGAACCATGTGCAAGACTCGGCTAGTTCTGGGCTTGTCTTGATTAGCCTGGTGGAGGACAGAGGGTCAGCGTCCCTTTTTAGTACTGTCACTCTGTTCAGAAAAGCACTGCTTCCCCAGAGGATGGGTGACCAGGGCCGGCTTCCTCATCCTTCCCCAGCTGCCTACACCTGCGCCCTTAAAGGCACGGGCCAGCTGGCTCAAAAGGGTCCCATTGTCCAGGTCCTCAGCTCTTTCCTTGCATCTCCAAGGAAACGTAACTTGAAAGAATCCTGAGTCAACACCTTTTAACAGGTCTGTTGTGGCTGAAGACAGTAGGGATTGAAGGAAGGGGTTTAGATCTCTAGCAAAAACACATTCTTGGCCCAACTCTCTGGAGAGAAAAGTCTGCGACTTAGGAATTTGAGTGGTGTGAAGACTTACTTTAGTTCTTCATTTCTTGCTTTTATCTGAGCCTGGCTTCAGTCACATAATAAAGAAGACATAGGACTCCAGTGGCCACAACCAATCATACCTCCTACCCCCAAAATAACAGAACACAATGGAAATACGTCAGGCCTTGGGCAAGGCCCTTGAACAGCAGGGCTCGTGAAGGGCTTCCTACTGCATCTGCTCTCCCTTCAGACCCCCAAGGACAGGCACCAGCATCACATTTCACAGACCAGACCCTGGGTCACAGGAGAGTGCACTGGCACTGCCCAAGGTCACTGGCAGTGAGACATAGGCTGGATGTCAGTTCCCAGCTCCCAAGTCCTCTCACCCCCCGGAGTCAGAGCCTGGGAGAAAGCAAAGGCATGTGGACTTCCCTAAGCTGAATTCCCGCTTCTCCAGAACTCTTAGCACTAAGTCTGAGTAAAGGTCCACCCACTAAACCCAGTCTGTGAGCAAATAGCAGCAACAATAAAAAAAAATGTTAATTGAGATTTAAAATAAAGCTATTTTAAAGTTCAAGACAACAGAATTTGAGTGGCTTGAACTCGGACAAAAAACTTACATCTCTGACTCGCTGAATATTCAACTTGATGTGCACCATCCAACAGGGTGGCCACGAGCCGCATGTGGCTTCTGAGTGCTTTAAATATGGCCGACGTGACTCCAAATTAAATTTAAAACCCAGTTTTGCTTTAACTTTTAAAACTGAAGCAGTGTTAAATAGTCTCCTGTTAAACACAGCTTTGTTGTCTCAGTGGGAGGACATTTTGCTCTGTCCCCTGCATGACCTAAGACATTTTGCTGCATTGCAGCGTCCATGTCAGGGACACATGTTGTGTCCAGTATTGCATATAAACACATCACTATTCTACTGGAGGACAAAAGACTGATTCAGTCCATGTGATTTTTTACCATGACCCGATGAAACATTATAATGTGTTTATGAGGCACAGAGCACAAGCTACAGTGATAGCCTAGAAAATCACAACCAGTGACTAAAGTGAAATGGAATTATTTTACTAGTTAAAAAAATAAGTATGGACCCATTTTAAAATGTAGAACAAAGACATACTACTAGTGCAGAATTGAAAAGGGATGCAGAAGACAGAACCACACCAGAATAGTAAAAGGCAAATAAGCACCAGAAGAAGGTATATCAGAAATTCACAACGAATAACGATTGCAGTTTGCTGTGGCAGAGTAAAACAAAGTTTGCTATGTAAAGGAGACATTTTCAGTAAATACATAATGAATTTAATAAGCATTTTCCTCTCAACAGTCAAAAAGTATCAATAATATTAGTGGCTAAAATCTAAATTAAATATCCAGCAAAAAATGGTTAAACAGATTTTTAATAGGATCTGAGCTCATAAATTCAGTCAGCTATACAATGGCTTGGATTCTTACATAAGAAAGAAAACCATTTTAGATGGAAATGTGGTAAAAGAAATTATTTTGAGAAAGAGACTAAAAAAGGTATTTTACAAAAAATGAACAATCTTTAGTTAAACTAGTTTTGCTAAGTAATTGCTCATAGAGTATGAAATTTCTAACAATATTAAAAGCTGATTCAAAATTTGAAAAATTTAAATACTTTTCTTTAGCTTTACGTGATTCATGTGACATAAGAGATGCTGCCCAGTTAATACTTTGGGTATTTTTTGCATCAAAGGATTTCTAAATATATGAAAAAATATTGTTGAACTCGCAGTGCAGATACTTTTTATTATTTTACATCTGTCACAGAAGATTTTCACCTACAAGCAAAAAATCAGTATCTGTGGTCATGATGGACAGTACTCCAGCGAGGCTGGGTTAAAGATTGGACTTACTGGGATTTTAAAAGACGGATATTTCCTTTATTGCATCATTCTACTGTCTGACACATGTTGGAAACATTTGCACTGTTTTCTGAAGCCCACTCTATGGAGTGTCATGGATACAGTTGTTAAAATGGCTCAGTACACACTTGCAAATGCTACAATGATTTGCCAGTACAGAACCGCTGCAAGACACAGAAGACAAGAAATTTAATGACACTGCGTTCTTGGCTGAGGGTAGTCGAATGGAAGAGTTTTACAAAGACTTCGTGTACAGTTAACTTCAATTTAGGTTTTCTTGAAATAAAAGGAATGCTTGCCAAATCGTCATTTTCATTCAATAATTCATTATTTCACTCAATAATCAAAGGTTAAAAATGGCAGTGTAATTTATATTTTCTCACCTACATCCATGCTGCTACGAACAGGCTAATTTTAAAGCCTGAGAAAGGGGAAAGAAAACTTTATTTATGACCTAGCTAGGCAGGTATGAAAATTTATGTTCCAACCTTATAAGTCACTGATAATGATTTTATATATTTTTATAACATGACTTAATATGCAAAAGATTCTAATTATAATAGGTAGCAAATTAGCTGCTAAATAAAGAAAAATTCAATGAATATTTGGTTGACACTGATTAATTTAGTTTCTTTTCAATTTATTCAATATTGTTTTGAATTCGATATCAATACTGCTGAGTTGATACAAGAGTTGGTTAATTAACTTGGACATAGTTTTGAAAATAATATGCTTTTGCTTCAAAATTAAGTTAGTTTTTCTAATAAAATGAATCTGTTTTGTCAATGTACATGTGAATATTAAAGGAAATAATTTTTTTGGTATTCAATTCAGTTACTGAAAAACTTTTATATATGTGAATAACTTGGGTATACATATCTACTTTTCAACCATAAATATTTATGAAATCTAAATACAGAACAAGAGTTTGCAATGAAAATTTGGTATCTGATTTAAGATATGCTATAAATATAAAATACATACTAGATTTTGAAGACTCACAATGAAAAAATACATGAAATATATCATTAGTTGTTTTTTACATTAATTACATGTCAAAATGATATTTTGAATTATTTGGTTACATAAAATAGATAATTAAAATAAATTGCACCTGTGTGTACTAATTTTAGTGTGGTCACTGGGAATTTGCAATGTACATGTGGCTTGCATTCTGTTTCTGGTGGACAGCGCTGGCCTGCAGGAGGACCTCACTTGGATGCCCTCGCTTCCTGTACAAAACCAAAACCAGTTTCCACAGGAAGTGCTCCGCGTCTGTCTCATTTCCTCATAAGCGCACTGGAAAAGGAATTGCCAGTGGAGGCTTATTCACATCTATAAGGGAGATGCTCACAGGAGGAAGAGAGAGCCTCCAGCCTGGGTGGAAGAAGAGCTCTCAGGGCTCCAAGTCTGGGACCTCAAGGCTTCAGCGAATTTCTGATACTCCCTGAAGTGACAGTAGAAAGGTGCCTAAGTACAGGGTCCCATGTCTCTCTGGGAGACACCCAGTCACATGGTCCCTGGGCCCCCTATGTACGGAGAACATCCTGGCCCAGTACTAACTGCTCTAGTTCCAGGCAATCCTGCTCTTTGTGAGTTGCCTTTTAAGGCGACATTTTTAACTCTCCAGAGTCCTTTTGAGCCATACAAAATTATAGGACAGAGACAAGATGACCAAGGGAACCATCACCTCCTGAAATTACCATAGTCCCTCACAGGACACCTGAGAGAATAAGGACAACTCCTTATTGCATAAGTCAAGCCATCACAGACTATTGTCACATGCCACCAAGGGGCAAAGAGCAGGTGTGATCACCACCCACTATATAGACGAAACACTGGGGTCAGAGTGGCACTGTCCAGGGTTCCAGAGATGAGACATCCCCTCAGACCTGGTGGTGACTGCAGCCTTGTATTCACTCCACCTCATTACATTTGCTAAATATGAAAATATGCATAATTTTAATTTTTTACAGCATCCTCTGTCCCTATATATAAAAGCAAAATTCTACCTTTATATTTATAGAAAAACTCATAGTAGAAAAAGACCGAATAAACACTAGAAATTTCTAAATGAATAATCTGGGTGAACAATCGGGTCCCACTTCCACTCCTAGTTCTGGAAAAACCCTTGTGTATCTAAACATGTAATGAATGTGTGATCAATAGACCTCAGACAGTCTCTCTCGCTCCCTCTATGAGTAGCCAGCCGCTTAGCAAAACCAGGCTGGGAGAGAAGGGACCCAGAGTGACTGTGACTGTGAGCTGAACAAACAGGCGGGCATATTCCTAAGGACACCACACCTGGCAAAAGTCTAGAGTCCAGAAAAAAATGCAAGTGAGGGAAGAGCAGGCACACTGGGCCAGGTCTTCCCACCCAAATGATTTGTTTTGGCTGTACACCCCTGTCCACTAGCTATGAAAAGGTAGCCAGAGACCTGCCATGGCCAAGGGCCACGCCCACCATCCCCATGGAAATGGTAACAGTGACAGCTGTCACTCACTCGGTGTGGGCAGTGAGGCAGGCACTTTCGGAACCTTGACCTAACTCAGAGTCCTCGTGACAACCCAGACACCATCACTCTAATTGTCCCTGTTTTATAGAGAGAGGAACTGAGGCACAGAGTCAAATGCTGCCTGTGAGCCCCTGTGCCCCTGTGTCACCTGCATCCTTACTCAGCACTCATAAGCACAGCTGAGGAGCACAGGGCCTAGAGGGAGGAGGGGTCCGTGCCTAAGCACAGAAGCAAGAGCTGAGCCCAGGTCCTCGAGGCGCTTCCTCCTCCCACTCTGTGTGTAGCTCTGGGAGAGGGGCAGTGCGCCCATATCATGATGCCTACCAGATGTCCTGAGGGGAGCCCTGCCGGCTACGTGACAGTGGTTGCCAAGGGCTTATGTAGGCCCCTGCTCCAGGGACCAGCCCTTCCCCAAGTGTCCCCTGTCTCTCCCCACCCTACAACCAGTGGCTGCAGGTCCTGGGGTGCAGAAGCCCTCCCTGGACATGTCACTGACACTGAGACCCCGGGGTTCTGCTTTGGGACCTTGCCTCAGAGATACATGGGCCAGGGGAACGGACAGCAGAGTCAGGACTGTGACCAGAGCAGCTTAGAGGGAGCTCTGGAACCCACACAGGCTGCATTTTAAATAGAAGAACATTTGCCCTTGACAAAAACCTACCCTTCCCTTAAGTGTTTCCCGGTGACAGCTAATACCATTTATGAAAAAAACCAAGGACAGGTTTTAAAGATCACTTACTTTACTAGGGAAGCTTTGCGGCACAGCTTGTCGGCACCCCGGTAGTAGTTCACCAACTGCACCAGGCCAGGCTCATGACCTGTGAAGAAAAGGGAGGCTCAGGAGGGATGGCCAGTGGGCACCTGCTGCAGGAGAGGGAACAGGGGTGTCATGCCTGGCGTCTGTCAGGATTGGTGGTTAGAGAGGGCACAGTTCCACTGCCTGCACCTGCACTGCCCCTTGCTCAGCACCCTACTGGCACCACCCTCCCCACCTATAGGTACAGACTACAGTGTTGCCATCGCAGGGCCCCTGAGCCCACTGTCCACTTGCCTTTGTCTTCCTTCCTGGGGTTGGCTTCCCATTTCCCCTCCAAACCCCACTGCACCCCTTCTTGGCCACAGGGACATGTGAGTCATCCGTGTGCAGTGGGACCTCAGCAGAGGCCAGTTCCTGACACCACTAGCCTGGCTCCCCACACTTAAGGGAGGCAGGACTGACACCCCTGATTTCCAGCAGGTGCCTCTGCAGCATATGCAACAGCAGGGGGATGTGAGGGCTCCGAAACCTGAAGCCTGAGGACTTGCTCTGTGAATCGCCCATGGAGAAACTTAGGTCCACAGATTTTACTGCATGCCCCTCCTCCATAAAATCAGTGTGGGAAGGATGCAAATAAATCCCAAAGCCTAGATTGTTGTTTAAAATCCTAACAAAATGCATGGGACTTTCCAGCAACAAGAACAAAGGACAACCAAACAGCAGGAGGTGGGAGTTGAAGCTGCCAGAGGTGAGAATCACTGATCTGAGAATAGTATACAATCCAGTAAAAAGTTTCAGGTGCCACCTGGCTGCCTACCTTCTCCCCAGGGCTGCTCTTCACCCTACCGCAAGCCCCAACCCGACTGCCTGTTGGGGTTTACATAGAGCACTTTACAAAAAAGGAGAACATCCCTACCATGAAGGCAAACAACCATTTTCTTGTGGATGCATTTCCTTTCTTCCTGCACTCCCCGGATGTTCTTGGCTGACTAGGGGCTGGTGAAGGGTGGGGACAGCTGGGTGGTACTGTTCCTTCCCTCAGTCCTGGGCACCACAGCAGGCCATGCACTCTGTTCCAGCCCCCGCAGAGCCACTGTCCCATTTTTAATACTAGGATTCCAGCTCAGTGTCTCCAGCCAGGCACTGCCCTGAAGGCAGGCAGGTGGGGAGTGGACAGAGCAGGGGAGACACCCATGGTCTCTCCTGGGAGCAGACTTTCTTCTTTGAGGGACGGTGTTCCCTTTGCTGAGGGCTTTTTGGGCAAACAGTCCTCAAAAGGTGATCACAAACACAGTCTCCATGTGCCAAGGTTTCTGGGGGTTGGGACCAGCCCTCACATGGACTCCCCGTCACACATCATGAACTGGTATGACAATAAAAAGTTGTCCATGGCACGTTGCCAAAGAAAAAATTCCAGCAAGGCCAAGCTGCCACACCCTTCACCCTCCAAACCCTCGGGATTGCACGCGCCACCTCCCAGCCGCAGGTGGGTTCCAAAAGGCCTGCTTCCTATCTTGCCCCTCACCCAGTTTCTAACAACAGGCTCCCCGCTCTGACTCGGAACACTGCTCTGTGTGGCAGAGATAGCTTTCCCTCATTATCGATTCTCTCCTTGGATCTTTGGCCCCCAACCCGGGGACATTTGGGCAGGGAGCATGGCTCCAGGGCGAGGACGCATCTCCGGTGACAGCGCAGCGAGGAGGGGCCACGAAGCTGCGCTCAGGTCAGCAGGATGAGTGAACCTACCGCACGACTTCTGGGTTACGTCAGCCCAAGGGAGCGCGGGGGTCCGGCCCCCGACAGGAGGCCTAGCGCGCGCGGTGGCGCCAAGCCAGCCCCACCTCGTGAACAACGCAGGGCAGAGGGCGAATCCTGCGACCTCAAATCTGCATTCAACGCCCCGCAGTGACCTGCGCGCTTCAGTGGAGGGATGTATGAAATCCGACGCCCCCGCCCTTCCCAGGCTCCCTTCTGAAACCCTGCCTCTGGGCTCAGCTTTCTTCGACCCCCTGGTGGAGTTCATTGGACACCTACGGGAGCTGAGTCCTCAGGGTCCACAGCGCACAAGTGATCTTCCCGTGCCTACACCGGGCCGGGCACGACTCTCCCAGTTGCATGTCACCCGGCTCTGCAGCCTACTTGCCAGACGTGGGCGTCGTCCAAGGGATGAGGGGGTGTTCGGCCCGGAAATCGGGGGCGTCGGCCCGGGGATGGGGGGTGTCGGCCTGGGGATGTGGCGCGCGCGGCCGACGCCCCTGGGCTGCAGGAGGGGCCATTGTCGGTGGCCGCGCCGTGACTTGGGCCCAAACCGATTCCGGGGATGAGAGACAGACAGTAAGACCAGAGGAGCCCATGGCTTATCTGCCAGAGGAGCTGCAGGGCAGACGTGTGGCCTTCACACAAAAGCGCTGGCTCCAGCGGGCCGTGGGGGGCGCGGGCGGCAAAGGGGGCGCTCACCCAGTCTCCCAAAGGGCAGCCGGTTCCGCTCCCCCAGCATCAGGTTGAACCTGGGGTTGTCCCGCCGCAGTCTCTTCCAGTGACCAGAGGCGACCAGCAGCCGGGAGACCTCGGCGTAGACGCTGCTGTTCTCGTCGCGAACCACGAAGGTGAACATGGCTAGGCAGCTGGCCCAGGGAAAGGGGACCAGCGGCTCCGCGTGGAACCTGCGGGCGCGGCGCACAGGCCCGGGTCCCCGCCCCGCGCTCCCGCCGCGCCCCGCCCCAGCGCGTCCCCGCCCCTCGCCCCGCCCCTCGCGTCACCAGGGTCCCGGCCCTGCGCCGCTCCGCCCTCGCCACGTGATCCCGCGCGGCCGCAGGTGCGGTAGCGGCTTGTCAGTTCTGCGTCCGGCGCGGGGCTGCAGAGGGCCTAGGGCTTGGGGTGCATTCTCCGACGCCCAGGGTCACAGCCCGGGAGCGGTGCCAACGGAAGATCCGTTTTTACGTGGCTCGCTCTGGCTGGGCTTCCTCTAGTTTAAAGGGACATTTTGGAGGTAAAAACAAAAAGTTCTGAGGCCCTAGCCTGTGCCCGAGATGCGCCCCTACTCTTTTCTCGCTGAGGGACCGCGGAGAGCCCCGGGCGTCCCAGTGTCTGCGGTTCCTTGGAGTCGAAGCTCCTTTGGCTTGCTGGGACCCTTGGGTGGCACATAGCGGGGGTGACTTTAGGTCTCTGGAGGATGATCCGCGGGTCCCAGGAGCCCTGGACCCTGCTGCCCGCCCCGCCACTTGCAGGCGCTGGGTCACCTGGACCTCGATTTCCCTTTCATCGTTGGGGAGTGGTCCTTAAAGTCCCTTCGCTCCTGATGGCCCCCTCCAAGTGCCTTTTAGGAAACAACTTTTGGTGCATTTGAAGGCCCCTTCTTTATAAATCGCCCACATCGGCCGTGCACCCCTCTAAGAGAAAGAACACCCCGGACCCGCCCAGCCATCCTGGGCCCCCGTATGCAGGTCCTCGCCTCCCTTGGTGTAAAAGCGCCCTCTTCTTGTGTTTCTGCCTATCCTTCCCTGGACACGCACGTGCCCATTTTGCGCGGGACCTCTGTCTCCGCCAGCACCTGAAAGCGTTCACAGCTCGGGGAGGGCCCTGGTGAGGGTAGGGCCAGACAGGGAGCCTGGAAAGCCAGGACCTTTGTCACATGGGCCTAACAGTCATGCTCTTAGGAAACAAGCTTGAGGACACTCAACCCCCTTCTCTGGTCTTTGTATCCTATGCTCAAAACAGCCCAAATTGTTTCTCCCTCACGCCTCTGACATCACCGCGATCACTTCAGGCCTCCCAGCTGTTCTTTCTGCTTTCAATGCCTAAAGTGGCTTCTGTTTTCCTGAGCATACACAGTTCCAACCCTGGACTTTAGAACTTACTGCAACTCAAAGAATGGATGATAATTTGAAGGGGAAATAATCCTCAAAGTTTTGGCGTCATTCATAACCCCTCCCCCCACCCCCACCCCCACCCCATCCCCCTTTACCTCCTCTGTAGAAGGAAGCTAATAGCACTTACCTGGTTAACTTGTTCTATGGGATAAGTAAGATGACGTAGCACCTGGGACACAGTCCACACCTAATACATCTTTATGGCTATTTTCCATCCAGGTTGAGCCTCCATTCTTTTTATTGTTCCCAAGGGACAGTCGCCTGACTGTTCACTTGTAAACCAAAATCTTGTGAAAATCTGCACAAGGGAACTGGGAAGAAGCCAAGGCATTTAAACCACTTAACCTAGTGGTCTCCAATCATTCTAGCACCAGGGATTTGTGCTCCCATGAGAATCTAACGCCTGATGATCTCAGGTGGAGCTGAGGCAGTGAAGCTAGTGTTGAGAAGTGGCTGCAAATACAGATGAAGCTTCACTAGCTTGCCTGCTGCTTACCTCCTGCTGTGCGGCCCGGTTCCTAACAGGCCACAAACTGGTACCAGTCCGTGGCCCAGTGATTGGGGACCCCTGGCTTAGCCATTCCTCATCTGGCCTTCAGAGGTCCTCCACCTAACTCCCTTTCAGCCCCCACGAGGCAACTTTTTGAAGACCCGCAGTTGAATCTCATTTTTACCACTGAAAGGATTAAGTCTGATGTAGCTCTTCTTCCTGTGACTGAGCCAGCAGGCCCTCCACAGCTCCATGCATAAGTTATGAGGTTTGGTTGTTGGCAGCACCGTCTGTGATGTCGGCAGCAGCATCGCCTAACAGCTGCTGGAGAAGCCACAATCTCGAACTACCTTGTGGCTATAAATAGACTCTTGCTGCTGGTCAGAAGCAGCAAACTGGATTTCTTGCATCAAGAGTGAACCCGGTCATCTGCTTTTTGGCTCAGAGCAAGGAAAGTGTCCTCCCATCAAGGTAGGCAAAAAATGTCCCGTTTCCCCCTGTTGGTTCTCTGCGGGCAGCTACACTTGTGGTTGCAAATCAAAGTTGGATCACAGGGTTTTTACAACTCACACTCTCGGCATAGATGGTGTTGGCTGATTCTTGGCATATTCAGAAGCGGAAATAACCACGTCCCCTTTTACGTGTTAAATGTGTCAGCGTTAAAATGTTCCATCGGCAGAATTCACATTGAATACATTGTGTGAGTTATCCATTTAAAAACAAGAATATAAAATCCACTAAAGTAAAAAAAAAAATGACAGTAGATACAGCAACCCGTGTGTGTGTGTGTGTGTGTGTGTGTGTGTGTGTGTGTGTGTGTGTGTGTGATACTTCGGAGAGTGAACCAGTATTCTGTGGCTCCTCTCTCTGTCTCTTAGTGTGACTGCTGAGCACCAGCAGCTGTGCATTCAGGCAGGTAGGTCCCCACTGCCTGAGGGGTCCCAATGAGCCAGTTGGGCCTCCCAAGAGCAACCCAAATGCTTAAGCAAAATAAGAATGTATTGGAGGACATCATTTTGCCTGAATCCTGAGGACTTGGCCACACTGTCTCCATCCTTCACTGCTGCTCTGTCTACAGGTAGGACCCCATCATGGAGTCAAGACGGCTGCCTGCAGCTCCACGCACAAGGCCTGGCCCTCCACAAGCTTGGGCACTCAGCCCTGGCTGGATAGACTGGGAAAGGGTCTTAGCTCCGTTTCCGTAGGCATCATGGCTGGGCCAGTGGCTGGGAGGCATGTGATGGAAGACGTGCCCTCCAAAAGAGCCTGCATGGCAGGGGGAAAGGAAGAATATGGTCTCAGGTCAAATCTGACCTGGTCTGACCCACAGGATATGACCCTGGGGGCCAGGAGACCTGTCACTGGCTACAGTCTGCACTGGAGAGGAACTGGCCCCAGAGAAAACAGCTCTGCCAGCTCAGAGTGACCCCTGGTGGGCAACTGTGAGTCCCCAGCAGCGAGGTGCTTTGGCTGGTGCAGGAGTCTGTGTGGGCCCCACAGCTCCTGCTGCAGCATGTTTAGTGGGACTCTGCCTGCATATGCCGTGGGTGCACCTATCTGTGCTTCAGGACCCAGAGCTGCCAGCCTCACAGAGTCTAGAGTGGACAAGAAAGGCAAGCACATTCCTTCAGTGGATGGCGAGAAAGGCACTCCTGTCTCCACCACTAGATTCTGATATCAGGGTAGTCAGTCGGCCTTTCAGGAACAACCCATACACAATGGCTGTCATTCAAGGGGTGTGCTTCATCTTGAAGAAAAGTGTATGTCTTCTCACAGGGTGTCATGTCCAGATGGGTGCCTCAGTTGTGGCTTTAAGAAGCCACTCCTCTGCTTTAGGCATGTACAGCTGTGTATATTTACAGGCAGACATATTCATATACCTACATACAATGCATTATACAAAGTACATATTTATTTTATATCGTGTATTATATATAAAATCGAGGCCAACCGTTGGAACTTCAAAGGCCAAAGGAACCAGCTGGCCAGCATCGTACCAAAGCCGGGTGGTAAGTCACCCTGTTAGGGGAGCTGGTCAATGGCCCAGGAGAGGATTTACATGTGGGTGTTGTTGAGAAGGGGACTTGCACTGGATTGATGAGATGGCTGGAGCTGTAGGGCTGGAACCTGACCTTGGGAGGGTGTCCCTTTGCCTTGGGAGTTAGGCACAGACCTAACCAAGATGTGGCCCCAGGTCTGTGCTCACTTCAGCTTATGACATCTTCAGACTAATTGTCTTTGGTCTGGAGAGCAGATCCCTTGTTTGTGATGCTTCTAAGACATAAAGTCATTGATGATGTTGCTTAATTAAAGGATCCTTGATTGATTTGTTCTGGGTAAGTAATATGATTAGAGAGTTATAAAATTACTCTAGTGGGTTGAGTGCTCTATGTGTCATCTCAAACACACTATGTCAAATTCTTTGGCACCCAAAATGAAATGGCAGTTCTGTGTTGGCTTTTTCTGCTCAGAACCCTTCCTCTGAGCACAGGGCCCTGACTTTCCATGTGACCCACAGTCCCCCACTTTGAGTCCAAGTGACTGGTGGACCAGTCCCAGCACCAGGTGTAGGGGTAGGTACGTGGACTGTGCCCACCCCCTGAGGCTGGCTCTGTCTCCCTATCTGCCCCCATCTCCAGGTTCATGCACCCATCCCCAGTTGCTATGAGACTATTCCACACTCATCATCTGTGTGTGCCCCCTCCAAAGAATGGCCCTTGACATGGGAACCACCTCATCTAGAGACATGCCCTCTACCTGTGCCTGGGCACAGGGAAGGGACCTGGGAGGCAGCCTGCAGCAAATAACTGAATGACGCCAGTGCCTCTGTCTCCCACACTCGCAGGTGGGAGCCCTGACCTCCAGTATGAAACAGTGTGGAGATGGACCCTTCGGGAGCTGATCAGTGTTGGAGGGGGTCATGAGGGTGGGCCTCAGTGGGGTCTGTACCCTTGTAAGAGGAGACACAGGATCACTCTCTCTACCACGTGAGGACACAGCATGGAGGCAGGCCACAAATCATGAAGAGGCATGTACCAGACACCGAATCTGCGAATCTGCCGGTACCCCTGCCCTGGACATCCTGCCTCCAGAGTGTGAGAAGTGAATGTCTGTTGTTTAAGCCTCGAGTCCATGGCATTCTGCTACAGCAGCATGAGGGAACCAAGACGTGGGTACAAAGTGCTAGTCCCTAGCTTCACAGGGAGCAACTGTGCTGGATGGTTTATGCTGCCCGTGTGCCAGGCTGATGCTCGGCTTGTCTCTGTCTGGGTCCCTACTATTTTGGTCCCTTCTGGCTGCTCTAATGGAACACAATAAACAACAGGAGTTTATCTCTCTAGAGGCTGAGAAATCCAAGATCTAGGTGCTGGACTCAGCTTTGGTGAGGGCCAGGCTCCTGGGTCCTGAACACTGCTTTCCCCTCTCTATGTCCCCATGTGGTGGGAGGGCCAGGGGGGCTCTGGGGACCGTTTATAAGGACAGGAGTTCCATTAACAAGGGCCCCACCTTCACAACCCAAACACCTCTCACGTGTCCCACCTTCAGTTATTGCTGCACCAAGAGGTGGGTTTCAGCATATGAGTTTGGGGGACACAACATTCAGACCATGGCACTGTTGTGCTTCTCTCTCTTGGGGATCTTTGTCACCTAGACCTCTGTTGGCTGTTTCAGGGAGTTCAGCCTGAAGGTTATCTGCAGGAAAGATCCCGGGAAGCAGACACTGAGGACAGGACTGTGGAATTGGAGGAATCACAAGACAGCCAGTGATGAGTGCCCTGTCCTTACTGCAAGTGGGGTGCTGATAAAAGCATCAGATATTTTTTAATTAAAAATTTTTCAATTACAGTTGACATGCAGTATTATATTAGTCTCAGGTGTACAGCATAGAGATTAGACATTTATGTAACTTACAAAGCGATCCCTCCATAAGTCTAGTGGCCACCTGACACCACACAAAACTCATCATTTAGCAGAGCAACTGCTAAAACTTTCCCTGAATGTGTTGAAATCAAGATAAGAAACATTCAGAGTGGGGCTTTCCTCGGATGACAGTGCTGGTCTTTAGAGGTACAGGAGACAGGGTGGCTCAGGGACAGCAGACTTGTTTGATGCTATTGAATGTCATTAATTCTCAAAAAAGAGAGAAAGTGACTGTTTCAGAGCAGTCATGTCTCAAATCAAGCCAAGGTCCTCCCGTGGGATATTACCCCACCCTCCCCCTGCAGCTGGGCTCCCCACAGGGAAGAAGCAGGAGACTTAACCTGAGACTTGTGACCTCTGAGATGAGGGGCACTGTCCGAGGTGCTGCCAAGAGACATGGGGATGAGCCCTGAGCCTCCCAGAGGCCTTGCTGTTTCACTCAGAGGATCCAAGAGGGTCCTCATTGCTTTAAAAGAACTTTGTGTGACTGAATATGGCTTCGTCCCTGCATTTCCCTGAGGTTTTGACCTGAGCTATGTGACACAGAAATATATGGACAGTCTGATGCTGCTCCATTTTAGGGAGCAAGCCTTTTTCCTCTGGACACTTTATGATTTTTTTTCCTGGTGTTTGGTTTCTAGCAGTTGGACTATGAAATGTCTTTAGGTGTGGGTTATTTTTATAACAAAACGTTTTATTTTGTTTCCTCCAGCTCTGGACTTTTCTGATTAGCCGAGGCCCTGTTCCTCAGCCTGTGCCCAGAACTAACAAATGTTTCTGAAAATAAACAGCCATTTATACTAACTCATTGCTGGAAGAGTCTCCTTTCTGGAATTCGAGGTCATGTCCCGATGCCACTTCCACAGTGCTCAGATGCGTTCTCCCCGATTATTGTAGATGTCATGACAGGAACTCAACTGGCAGGAACCTATTTCATCCAGACTAGAAGTCCGAAATTCTTTTCATTTCTGTTTGAGGGAAATTTTGGATTAGAGAACAGAATCAAACAAATCTTACATTTTCAGCATTGGAATTTTGTTCGTCCACCGACATGATACCGGAAATTCCTGTGTGACATCTTTGGGTTGTCATCCAGATTTGCATTGCTGCCTGGGGAAGGAGGTTTATGAATCCTGAGTGATGTGCTGCTAGGATCTCGGAGACTTTGGCTTTGAGACACCTACTCAGGCTGGGGCGGGGCTCCTCCAGCACATGGTTTCACCCTCATTCTGAGGGGCTCCAGAGAGTGAGAGTTATGCAAAATATGTCCCTCTGTATGCAGTGCTGTGTTATTAGTGGTTTCCAGAAAACCATTTCTTGAACTTTCTCATTACATACAGCTTGTTTGCATTTTCTATCCAGTTTCTCCGAACCGCTGTTGTGTCTAAATCCCATTTTTCACATGGTGCTACTGAGTCACAACCCACTCTTCATTCGAGGGGCCCCAACAGCTTCCCTTATTTACCCCCACAAACTTTCTGCAGACTCCTTTCCCATAGTAAGAGAATTAGATGGATGTCAGCTCAGAGACAAACACTGAGGCATGCCGGTCAGCATGGGCCATGACCCTGTCATTCTCCTGTTCATAGGCTGGAAGAGAGAGAGCCTTTCCCACCGGATGACATCAGCCCCATGATTCAGAACAATGCCATCGAGAGGCTCAT
>PVKZ01001418.1:274351-401871 GCA_004027375.1 Macroglossus sobrinus | reverse complement strand
GTGAGGTCACTCTCACAGACCAGACTGTACCCCAGTTCCTACAGCTGCACCCCATCTTCTCACATTGCCAAGGCCTCAACACCTCGCCCACCCCCAGACACATCCTAGTTTCCACAGTGGCCCAGAAGAATACCAATTCCAATTATTCCCTTTCTTGTTTGGATAATGGCCACTTCACAATTCTCCCTCCCACAAGGGGACCCTCGCTGCTCCTTGAGCAGGCGCTCAGGCCAGAGAGAGAGAACAAACGGGAGGGAGGATGAAAAACACACACAACAGTAAGCTCCAACCCAAACAGAACTAATCCATTCAGAGCCGAAAAGAGGCTGAACAGATGGGAAGCCGGCATCCCCACCCCACCCCCCCGCCCGCCCACCGCCACTCGGGTTCCGGGGCCTTCACCGCAGTGTTGTAATTATAAAGGGTGACCCAGCCACATGCTCCTGGGGCCACCCCCTGCTCCCAAGCACCCGCAGCCACTGCCTTCATCTGGTTTGTGTTTAGAGGCCTCCTCAACCCTCCCCAAATCGTATCTGCCAAAGAAAGAGCATGAGCACCCAGCCTTAGCCTGGCTTCCATGGGAAGGAGAAAGGTGCCAACTTTGTGCGCTTCCTCTGGATTCTGTGGGAGGAGCAAAATATCCCCATTCTTCAGACCCCACTCTCCCTCAGAGCACCTCCCCACATGTGTGATGACTTCTTTCATGGGCCTGTGTGTCTGTCTTCCCCTCCAGCCAGTAAGCGTGAAGACAGGGACAGCCTTTGTGACTCACTGCGGCGCCCCCCTCTCCCAGTGTTTATCACAGGACAAGACTATACAAAATGTATTCAAAGATCTGCTGAATGAATGCAGACCATGACTCTATATTTATACTTTTATTCTTTTATATGTATTTCCTTCTCTAAACTTTAAGCACCTTGAGGGTAGAAATCCTGTCTCATTCACCATCTCCCCGATATTGGGCAATTCTTGAGTGCTCAATAAATATTTGTTGAACAAAAGAATAACCATTCACCACTTTGGGAACACTGAAGATCAACCAGTGGATGGATATCCACTAAATCAGAGAATGTTAGGACTGAAGAGGGGCTTAAATATCACTAGTGTCACCCTGCTCATTTGTAAAAGGATAAAGAGCGACTATTTGCAGACCAGGTCAATGTGGCAGAATGAGGACTCGAACCTGGGCCCTGACGCCCAGCCTGCCTCGGCAGCAGAGACAAAAGACACTGAAGACCGTGCTTGCTGCTCAGAAGGAGCGGTAATTTGGCGGGGCAGACGAGACAGACACGTGAAACAATTAGTGAACAAGATAACTGCCAGGCTCCCAGTATTATACCCTGATATAATAAAGTACATGCTGTACAACACAATCAGAGACAAGAGTAAGGCATACCACACTAATTAAACAGGACAAAGAGTTAGCAAACGGGAGCTGCAGGGCACGGTGTTGTCACAAAGAGCTCTGGAAGCCAAGGGACTCAGTGTTGAGCTTAGGGTGAAGATGCTTCCACCAAGAAGCCACTCTTGATTACCACTCCCTCTTCGGTACTCCTGTTAACTTCTGCCCTGTCATTCACGGTCCCAGCTCAGGCAGTTGGTATGGACTACCTGGATGGTCAACCCAGGGGCCAGTGGGAAGGTCCTGGCACAAAGCCAGCCCCTGGTAGTCCATCACAGTTTATCATTTCGACATAAACAATCACCATACTATGTGCTGGACACTGTGCTGAGCTTCTGCACATGTTATCGACTTCAATTATTACAATAACCGCATGAGATGAGGGTGAAGGTTTTTGTGAACAATAAGCTCAGAGAAGGGAAGTCGCCTTCCCAAAGCCACAATGCCAATAAATGGCAGAGTCAAGAGGCGACGTAAAACAGGTTCACCACTCTGCAAATCTCCATACCCACAAGGTTTAGCACAAAAGTCCCAGCCCCAAGGGGCTACTGAGGACTTAAAATGTGGGCAGTTCAAACTGAGATGTGTAAAATACAGGCTAGATCTCAAAGACGTAGTATGAAAAGAATGTAGAATAACTCATTGATCATTCTTAACTGACTGCATCTTAAAAATGGTAATATTTTGGGCACATTCATTTATAATTAAATGAATTATATTGCTAAAATCCATTTCACCCGTTTCTTTGTACTTTTTTATGTGGTTACTAGAAAATTTAAGATGATGTGTGATTTGCATTCTATTTCTATTGGTCAGCAGTACCTCCATGATGTTTTCCCAATATATAATGGGCAGGAGGTGGACAAGAGGACAAGAGAACTGAAAGGACAGTAGTTTAGGCAAGGGGAAGCTTGGAGCCAAGGTTGGGGTGGGAGGCAGCCTTGAGTCCATGCAGGATGGATGGGCAGGGGTGAATCTAAATATAACTACTTATCATGCAGAGAAGGGAGCTGGGAACTATGACTCCATGTGACTCTAGTGGCCTAAAACCAGTCACCCACCCAGCAATGCCTCAATTTCCTGTAAAGAACACTGGAACAAGTCTCCCCTGAGGACTAGAAAATATTTCTTTTACCTGGGTACCAGATATTCTCTGCCCACAGGGCTGGTCTCAAGTGGAGGTAATGAAAAGTGTCTCAGAGGATGTAGGACTGGCTGGGTGAAGCTGAATGGGGGTTAGGAAGTCGGGGTGGGCAAAGGATGAAGTAGGTGGAGCTCTAGAACAGGTCATTCAAGGTAGAAGATCCAGTGTGTGCAGGTGCCAAGAGGATAACCACAGGCAGAAGAGGAAGAACAGAGTTCAGAGAGGTTGCTGGAGCCAGATCCCAGGATATTCTGCTTATAAGGAATACTGCTGGTGCAAGGCTGGAGATTGAATCTGGGATACTGTCAGAAAACAGACTGGTCTCACTTGTGGAAACCACCCCTGGGCCTGGTCCAAAGGCCTCTCAGCTGTCCTCTACTGAGACAGATGATCCTTGCATTGCTGAGAACAAGATCACAGAAAAACCCCTAACACTACCGCCACCGCCACCACCGCCGCCACCGCCACCACCACCACGAAGGGGAAAGGATGTACAAGACCCAGTGCTGCTCTTATTGGAGCACTCTCACTCCAGCACGCCTGGCTGAGATTTACCATGACAGGAGAGGAGACGAGCAGAGACCAGGGCCAAGGTGGTGGGAGATGTGGCACAGGGATCATGGCTAGAGGTAACAAATCCTAGCTTTGACATTTGCAAACTGAAAAATTTCAGGCTGCTTGTTAACCAAGTAAGAGGGGAACCACTATCTTACTCTCCAAGGTCCATCCTTATCAGGAATCATGATTCAGTAGATGTGAATTACCCAGCACAGACCCAGGCTCTTCCTTTCACAAAGTTACTGGTCCTCCAAACGCTTCCCTTCCCTAGTCAGTGGAGGCACAGCACCTGCCTGGCACAGTGGGAAGCACATGACAGATAATTAATAAATAGTAGTTTTCTATTATCAGACGTCATGGCTGAGGAATAGAAAATTAGATTTCGTGAGAAGAGCAGAAAAGTTACTTTAGTGCACAATCACAAGACCATGAAACATTCTTAAAAATGGAAGAAAGCTTCAAGCTGCAAGTCAATGGCTTCCTTTGGCAGACTGGGCAATTAAGAGCCACAGCAAGGGAACTCAGTTTGGATATTCAGTTTGGAAAGATGTACCATAAGCAGAAAGAAGCTCACTTTGTTTTAGGGCTCACTACCTGGTTCTTTTCTCTCTTCTCAGACCAGATTTGTCCCAAGCCCAGTTACCCTTACCTGTTAGGTGTTTCTGATGTTCTATCTATTGTATCTGCCACCAAGATACCCTCCCACTCTTCCTCATTTGTGCAAACACTTTAACCTTCAAGGTCCCTTGAAAATGCCACATTCCTCAGTAGCCCTTTCCAGATTCCCCTACTTGAATGTGTTGCTCACTCCCACCCTGGCCCCAACTCTTGACACTCTTCTATCTGGGCTGGTAGCTCCTGGGTTCTGTTCTTCCTCTTCCTAGACTGTCAGCACCCCCAGCACAGGACCAACTCCTGCTTACACAGAACCCAGGGGAACCTTCCCAAGGAGAGAGAGCAGAGATCGCACACCTGCTAATGGGAAAGAATGGGAGGAATGCAATTATGCACACTTTGGTGTGATAAGCCCCAGGCTGGTGTCAGCCATGTGCCACAGAGCACATCCACTGGAGGACAGGGGGAAAGCTACAGGTCCAAACAGGCATAGAGTTTCAAGCCAGGACACCAGGCTCATTATCAGCAAACATCAAGTTATTCGAAACCAGACTGTGTGACAGAGGTAAAACGCCCCGACCATAGTGCAGCCATGTTCACCCCTTACCTGGATTATCCCTTGGATGAACAGGAAAGATGCTGGCTGAGTAGAGTGCCAGCACCCTGACATTTCTTAGGAACTATTACTGGTAGCACCATTATAAAAAAAAATAAAAATAATACACATTTATTTGGTGCTTCTATGTGCTGAGCACTTATTGTGATCAATTCTCTTTATCTACCATCACACCAACCAAGACATACATACTTTATAAGATCCATTTCACAAAGCAGGAAACTGAGGCTTACATTACAGAGGGTCATACAGTGGTAGGTGGCAAAGTTGATGTCTGCCTGACACCAAGATCTTTCAAAGACAGCTGCAGCCTTTTCCACTGGGCCCACTGCCGTCACTTACCTTGACACTCAACGTCAGGATTCTAATGGTGAAAAATAGTGAAGGCTCAAATAGGATTCCACCCATTCCCTGTCCCCAGAGTCCCCAGTATGAATGAAGCCCAAACTTCATTCGAGAGGCCACCAAGGCTCTGCTACCTTGGGACACGCTATGCCCCCAACACATTCTCCTCCTTCCCGCTCTTCTGGTCCTACACAATGCCTCCTTTGAAGGAAAAAAGCTTCCCCACCATCCTGGCTGCTCAGCAAACACCCATTCTCTGCTCCCAAACCACCTTCTCCACCAATTTTTATACCCACCCATATTCCCCCTGACCCTAGAGAACCAACTCTTCTTTCTCCTCTCTGCCCAACTTACCCCGACCTGGGCCCTGCATGGAACATACACCACTGTCCTGTGTTCAGTGCTTTGTCTGGCTTTACACAACAGTACTCCTTGAGGTCAAGAGACCCTGTCTTTTAATCTATCTTTGAATCCTTTAGTGTTTACAGAATAAATTATGTAATGTTTTAAAGTATATCTCCCCCGCCCCCAACCTACAAAAGCTACTCATCAATAATTAAAACAACAAAGAAGAGTAGGACAAGCCACCAATCAGGGGGGCAGGGACTCATTCCTAGGTCAGCTCTGAAAATTAAGGATATCTAAGTAAAGGCAATCTCTATCAGTGGTTCGTACAAGAAAAATCTCACTGATGGGGAGTAATCTGGGGTAGGAGAAGAAAAGCTGGTCTGATTTAGCAGTGTAACAAAGTTGTACCTTTGATGAACTATATGAGACATACACAGAATATAGCTTTAGTGACTGAACAGGGCCCATTTGTTAGTGGTGCACCCAGCGCATGTAAGAAAATGTGCAGATTTCAAGCAGTAGGATTATCAGGTGGGTTTCCTAACCTTCCTGCCTCTTACTAACACCACTCATATGCTTGGCAAAACTGCCTTCCAGTCTTGGCCCAAAGGAGTAAAGCATGAGCTCTGCCTTGAGAGAGATTATAAAATTTCTATCAGACCCCATCGAACTGAGCCACAACCCCACCAAATACACAATTCTGCAAGTAGCCTAATGAGAGCCAACGCTACTGAGACAAGCTAGATCAAGTCAACATTGGCCATTGTTGACTTTCGTCACGACGTAAACAGATAATGAAGCATTCCATCTCTGCACAGCAAAAGGAGAAAAAGAAAGCTGGTTCTCAAAACAGCCAGCCTTGCATTAGACTGATATTGGAGGTAATGCTCCTATTAGGATTCGAAGCCTACCGCACTAGGAGAAATTATTTGTCCCTTACACATGTATCCAACGAGCTGAGAAAATGCCAGGCAGCAGGAAAGTTGGCTTCATTGCCACTTACTGTTCTTGACACCACACGGTAACTCAAAGACCCTGGAGAGGTCCTGAAAATCTCTCACTCCTCAAATGCCTGGTGCTCAGAAATAACCAAGAGCTTTAGCCACTGCCAAAAAAAAAGGAAAAAGAAAGAAAACCCCAGGAACACACCAAATCCATGTCCAACTCCTTTGCCCCTTAGAACAAAACCCATTGCAGGCGCACACAAAGAGGGGGAAGGCTGGACAAAGGAGAGGCCAGGTCACACTCGACAAGGCGCTTTCTTGTCGTTTCCAAAACAGAACTGTCCTCTATTAAACTGCTCTTGTTGCTCAGATGTTGATGCCGGGAGGGGTGGGGGGCACAAATCTCAAAACAAAAAGCGAGCTGCCGCGGGTGGGGAGGCCCTAGGCTGGCTCCTTCTCCCTGCACACTTCCAAGCCTTTGAAAGCCAGCAGATCTCGGTCCCAGAGCTGGCAGCTGTCCGTTATTATCCCCACAACTCCAAGGGCCCCAGCACCAGGGAGCATGTCCTGAGCAGGTGAACGCCATCTGCCCGGCTCTGACAAGATGCCCGTCTTCGTGCCTGCTGCTGCCAGGAGGCTGCAGCGGCCTCAGGGAAGCACAGCCAGCCTCCCACCCTCTCTGGGGTGGCTCTTCAATGTTCAGCCAAGCTTTCTTCTCTCTCCCAGGGTCCTGTAGGCCTGCAGGCTCAGTCACTACCTGGCATTTATCACAGAGGGGGAGCTCTTTTGAAAAACACTTGGTCACCTTCCATAGAAATTTCTAAAGGCATTACAAGTATTTCTTTTCTGGGGGTTCAGGGGGTGGTGGTGCACAGAGTTGGCTATATACAGAAAAGAGACTCTACTGACACACCTTCCAGGGGTTAATTTTAAGAAGGGTCTTTAATTGATCTACAAAGAGAAGAAAGTTTTCTACCTGCCTTTTAAAAAGCACTCCCTGCATTAGCTAAAACATTCCCAGCACACCCAGCCCATTTCCTCCCACCCCACCCCAACTGTTTTAATTGGGGTAAGTGGTTCCCTGATGCAATCTGCAAAAGTACTAGCCCAGACCATAGGGAGACCAAGAGCTAAGTGGAAAAGTGGGGCTGGGCAGAATCTCAGGATGAAGTCAGAAGGCCCAGGGTTCCGGCTCAGTCTCTTCTGCTCCTGGGACGAGAGGAGTTCCCGTTTAAAGTATTTCACTGGCTAGTCTGTCAAACAAATGAAATGTCTACAACATAAGTGACAGGCTGGGGAACAACTCCACTTTACAAGAACCAAAGTGAGCAGAAGGCAATGGTGAGCCTGCCTGCCTGTGAGTCTGGGTTCTCTGTGGGGTCAAATCCACCACTCTCTGCACTGAGAGCTAATGGCACCTGGAAGGAGCACAGGTCCACACACTCATCTCTCAGGGGTCACGAGCAATAAGGTATCTGCAGTTTGGGTCTATTCCACTGACACCCACCAGTGACATACTCTGCTCCCGCCATGGCCAAGTCTTTGATGAAAAGGTGATGTGGGGAAAGGCATGGGATGAGAGCGGGCCATCCCAGAAGGGGGCAGCAGAGATATGGTCTGGCCTTGGGCAGCCTGGGTTTGAGGAAGAAACCCATCAACAGCTTTGAGTGAGGACCATGGTCCTTGTAGGCTTACAGCCAATGGCTGAAAATATCCTCGGGAAGGGCCAAGGTGTGAGCGCTCTGCTTCTGAACAAAGCCAGAAAGCAGCGAGGTGGTATGGAGAACCTGGACATCAAAGCCAGCTCCAACCCCTATAGATTTCCAGGCCCTGGGGGACTTCTGGGGCCAAGTAAAGACAAGCATGCTGCAGATTCTCAGAACTCTTGTGAGGGCGACGAGGAGAGTGGAGGTAAAAGAGCTTGGGATACTCTGAAGGAACTCTAAAGAACCATACCGACAAGATCTCCAAATTGAGTCTACCTCATCAGGAGCAAAGGATCTGGGCATGCAGCCCACCAGGGTCAGGCAGCTATGGCCCTGTTACTACCACTGCTGCCACCACTGCTCAGATGCAGCTGCAAGCTAATAGGCTCAGAAAGCAGCCCAACTAACCTGAACGAGTAGCCCTTCTATCCCTCCCATGCCCTGTGCATAACAGGGGATCCGATTTCTAAGGTCTTCAGCTGGAGAAGAGCCAAATTATCCTCACTTTTAATAAAACAAGAAGGTGACATAGAAAACAGTCCTTGCATTACTCTCAAAGTAAGTTCAGTGTCGTGTCTCCCGGTCCACAGTTGTTGGGACTTACGTCTATAGCCACCTCCCTGCCCACTGTACCCCACAGCTGGTGGAGGCGCCCATACACATGTCTTAGCCTAAATCCAACTGCCTCTCCGCAGCATTCACTGGCCCATTGGCCTTTCTCATTCTTGTGCAATAAAGCAGCAGCCCACAGGAAAAAGGGTTCCAGTGTGCAGCACCAGCTCTCAGCTTTGTAGTATTTCAAAGGAAAGGGAGATTGTTAGGGGCAAGTGGTCAGAGAAGGGCTTCCTTTCACAAGGAGGGTGTAGCTCACGATGAGTCCTGAAAAACAGGCAGGATTTCACAGAGCACCGGAGAACACGCTTCAGAGATCACTCCTCACAGCCCCCACTCTGGGTCTAAAAGAAAAACACAACCCTCTCATGCTCTTAAGGCCGTCTCATCTTGTCGTAGGGTCCTGAGCCTGTTTTTAGACCAGACCAATCCCCATGCCAGGGCCCAGGACCTGCTACTACCACCTGAGAGGAAGAGGCCACTGGACAGCAGCCAGTTGAAATCCCTGGGTGTCTCCTCCCCACCATGCTCCCCCTCTGGTGGGGGTGATCAGTCCAGCTTCCTGGAAATGTCTCCTCCACTTTAAATCCACTTCGGAAAGGCAGGCCCAGGGCGGGAGGCCAGGGAGGGGCTGGAATGGGAACATCCTGTCTGCATCAGAGCCAGCAGGGGATTCGAGGGCTGCCCACGTGTGCTTCAGACTTTTTTTTTCTTTTTCATTGAGCAGGAAGTGTTCATTCGACCGACAAACAAGCATCTGGGGGTCGTGGTAGGGTTAGGGCAGTGAAGCCAACCTCTGATTTGTGGAAGTGAACAATTCAAGACAATGGGTGTGTGACAGCAGAGAAATCGGCTCCAGATGCAGGCCAGAGCCAGCTGCCCAGGGACCAATCAGGTAATCAATCCTGTTGATATGTTTATTCTCAAAAGGAGGACTGGGGGAGGGGACTACAGCCACTGCACACCAGACAATGAAAGGCAGCTGGCAGCACAATTCTATGATCCACCCTTCTCCAGGGCAGAGCCTGGGGCTTCCGCTTTCTTCTACCTTGGAGCTTCCCTGCTCTATAGCCAGGAACTTGGGGGGAAGGAAGGATGATCTGACCACACCACAGCCAGCTGTGTACCTGTGTTTTGTGACATCAACAGTCAAGTTCCCTGGGATCAGCACCCAGGGTCTTGCACAAAATGCTGGGGCCTGAAGTGCCCCTCCCCACCACGGCTGCAGGCTGCCCATCACCTCTGTGCAGAGGTCTTAAGCGGGTGCTTAACCCTGGGATTTTAACTTTTCAGGCCTAAAAGAAATAAGAGCAGTTAAAATGGAAAATGGGGGCCTGGAGGGACCTTGCCAGCCAGTTAATAAGTAGCAGAGTTGGGACCAGCACCTGGGTTTCCCCTCCTACTCTAGGGCTCTTCCCATGCTCGCAAAGGACACCTACCCCCAACATGTAACCCTAGACCCAGTCTCCAAGGGGAGACAGGATTACTTGGTTCTATGACAGGAGTGGGAGAAGGTGACCACATAATGACAAACCACACCAACCAAGTGTGTATGACACATCCCAAGAAGTACTTTTAAGGACTGACCATGTAGTACAAACTCTTGGGAGAAACAGGAAGAGTAAAGGATTTCCCTGTTTTACAGACCCTCAAGGAGAGGTGCTTAAGAACATTTCTACATGACACTGTATGACAAGGAGCAGTGTGGCCTGAAAGCTGTACCCAGACCTGGCTAGTTGCAGGTTCACCAACATTGGCAGGGCAGCAGAGTATCCCCCACCTGGCACATGCAGTAAGTACCCCAAAAAGAAAAAAAGAAAATAAAAAATTTGTTAAGTAGGTTGTTAAATGGATGGGAAGCTGGGCCCAACACCTAACACTATTTGCCATGAAAAATATTCTATGACTTCAAATATTTCTTTAGGACTTCAAAGGGCTCACTCTATGGCATGCACTGCCTAGTTAGGTAGTAAGCACCCAGTCACCGGCTGTACCCCAGTCAACACGGGGGTGCTGGCTTCCAATGTCCCTTCCCAGCATGGAAGCTCCATGAAGTCCAAATCCACCTTGATATGAGCACTGGACAAGGAGGGGAGACTTGTTGATTTGCCTAACCTTGATGAACAGGAAAGGGAGAAGGGAGTTGAAAATCCTAAGAACAAAAGAATGGCAAAGCTTGTCATTGTGGCCTTGATCATCCATGGCACCCTCTCCAGCCATCTGTCACATCATATAGAAATTCCCTGTGTGTGATTCTGTTTGCCTGGAGAGACTGCTGGCTCTTATCCATCTCCCTATCCCCACTGAGTTCGGTGCCCAGGAGGCCCCATAACATTGTTGAACAAAATGATGAATCAGGGTACAACCAGAGCCTTTCTTCCCCAAGCAAGCACCGGGTGTGCCCATTCTTCAAGGCCAAGGATCTCTAGGCCACATGACTTTCTTTCCTTAACCTCTAGGAGCGCATGTAGCTCATACTGCACACAGTAGCACGAGGTCATATCCTGTCTACCTTTGTTCCTAACAGTCACCCAGCTCTCCTCTCTCGGGCAGCTGTGAGTTGCCAAGAGTCAGGAAACAGAAAGGACTCACTATGCTCCACTTGGCACTTCAAGAAGCACACAGCAGCTGGACTTGGTGGTTGGTACAAAAGGCAGAAACATCAGAGTTATAACATTTTTTAGCTATAGCATAAAAAAGAGCTTCCTTAAAAAACTTGTTTTATAATCCCCAGTGTGAGTATAGAATACTCATTTATCTATTCCAGCATCAGCATAAATCAAGACAATCCTTTTGAAAATAATTTGGCAAAATGACTCAAGTATGGACCTTTCCTTGAAAGTTAAGGTCCATACTTTCTGACCTAGTAATTTCATGTCTAAGAATTAATTCCAAGGAAATCATCCAAAATTAAATGCAAAGATGTTCACTACAGTGTTATGTACAGTGATAGGGCAGGGATGGGGAGGACAGGAAGATGCAGTAATAGAGGAATAGTTAAATAAAATCTATTAGCTAGTAAGGATAATTAGGAATAACTGAAAATATGCTTATCAAAAGAAAAAACAGCAGACCACAAACACAAGTACAGATTCAGGTAGCATTTTGTCCAAATCCAGAAGGATAATGGTTGAGTGTTTTCCTTTCACTTTCTAAACTTTCCCCTTTTAGAGACAAGGGTGGCCATACTTAAGGTAGGAGGATGCCTACTTAAGGTAGAGTGATGCTTGCATCTCCATCCTCCTTTGAGCCATCTACCTCATCTCCAGGCCTGGGACTTAAGCAAGGGGATAAGAGGTAGAGGAAGACTGAACCACAGCAGACAAACCTGGTTTCAAGCCCTGTTAACATGACACCTCCAAGAATGACATTTAACCAACAGGAACCTTCTGGGAATATTTAAATACCCTCCAAAAAACCAAACCAGGCAGACAGGCTTTATATATAGTGTGCACGAACATAGAGCCATAATTTTCAATATACAGAGATAGATGCACTGTTCCATTCCCCAACAGCATCAGTGGCCAACTTTCCGCCCCAATCAGCCATCTGGGGCTCAAAGGGAAGGTGTCAGATTGATCACCAGGGTTGGATTAAATTTTTTTCTTCTTAAATCCCTTAACTGAGAAAGCAGCTTGAGCCAGTTCTGCTTTTCTCACAGACACCAAAACACCAAGCTATAGTTACACCAGCGCATCTTCACACCCCCAACCCCGAGTTTGGGGGGAGGGGGAGAATCAAGCTTCTCAAAGAAGCTCTCTGCAGAGTCTCACCTCCTGGTGGAGAGGCTGACAGCACAGACTTAAAGAAACAGGACTGCTGGGGAGGGATTGTATCCCCAGCCTTCTCCCCCCAGGTCTCCTTCAGATGAAGGAGCTGGCACCAGCTCCCAAAGCCTCTCCAGATCGCTTACCCCACGCCAGAAATCTTTGCCACTGCTCCGCTCTCCCAATGCAAATATTTTCTAGGCTGACCTACACCAGTTAAAATATCCTTAAAACTTAATGAAGGGGTGATGGGAGAGAGAAGACTGTTCTGTCCCAAGATATACCAAATACCATCCTCCCTATGAGTTAATTTTCTCTCTTCAGTAACTTAATGGGTCAGTGTTTCCAACTTATAGATAAGCAAACTGAGGCCTGGAAAAGCTACAGTTCTTTAGCTGAAAACCTTAACTGTTCACACTGACTGCTACAGATCACACTTAACAGAGAAGGAAAGAGAACCAATCATTACTGAGCATCAAGTATGTGCCAAGTGGTTCTTTACATGCATTCTTTTTACTCCTTTATTGACAACCCAGTGAAGTGGCTACATCCCCAACCTCTAGGTGGAACTGAGGCTCAGAAATAAGCCCACTTCTTTCTCACATAGCTTAAAGTGATGAGCTGGACTTGAGCCCAGGTCACAGTACTAGATCAGAGCTAGGGCTCATGTCTCTCTACAGAGCAACTGTTCAATCATCAGAAGCTCCTGTAGGAACAGGACTGTAACCATCTCTGTAGCTCCCAGCCGGATCTACACCTGGCGCTTTGTAGGTGCTCAGACATGTGCTTTTGTTGGAAGGAAGGGAGGCTGAAGAGGGTAAGGGGAACCCCCAAGGGTTTTCCTCTAATGAGGGAAACTTCCAAACACACAGGAAGCAGTAGCAACACCAGACAGGGGTTCTCCTGGGAGGAGGCGCTGCCTCATGGCTTAGCGTCTTGATGAACCTTGCAATTTACTTAGTACCACCTTCGGCCCAACAGCTGGGAAGGTCCTTGCCATCCCCCCCTAGAGCAGTGAGAGCCCACTCTCGGTGTCACTTCCTTCACCATCCAGCCCTCCTTGAATGTGTTAATGATCAACCCTCCAGGCAGGCACCAGCTTTCCATAGACATAATGACCACCTCCCGGAAAAATGGCCAAAAGCGGGTTCTGCATCAGTTTATTAGGTTGTAAAGAAGGGCCCTGAAGAAAGAAAGAAAAAGAAAGAAAAGCAGCTAAGACATGGTGTTTCCGGTATTTTTATTGTTCTTTTGTTGGCTCCTTCTCTTTGAAAGAGGCAGGTGGTCTGGAAGGCCTAAGGAATGAGCAACCACACAGGACTAGAGCCGGGGAGACCGGATTCCGACTCACTGGCTGGACAGACTTCACAATATTTCAGGTTCTGACAGGAGAGGGGGTGGCTCTTTCAGCTTCCAGACCCCTCTGAAATGTACCAACAGGTAACCGCTTCCTGCCATTACCACACACTCTCACTATGTACCTGGTATCACCTTCACAACAGGCAGATGGGAGGAAGCAGGACTTCGGAGGTAAATCAGATGCACCCCTGACTTCCAGGGGCTTAGGGGGAGCAGAAGGCTTTGACACAAATACTAATAATGACTTTCGGTGGGGAAGATCACCAAATAAAGTCATGAAGAAGAAAAGCCAAATTCTGAGATGGGAAACGTGGACTCTGTGTACCACCCCTGCCCTCCAAAAACAGAAAAAGAAAAACAACCAAGTAGGGGAGAGGCTCAGCTTTAAAGAAGGCAGACAATGGTTAGTTACACCAAACATTTTAAGTGAATACCAGAAATGCTGGGCAGTCACTCAGAGTTTTGAGCATCATCCAGGTCTTAGGAACCTGCCGCAGAGACACAGAGACAGGCCCTTGACATTAAGGAAATTAGGTGGGGGAGACAGATAAATAACTTCAATCCACAGAGGTAAGCTCCAGAGGCTGTCTTGGAAACTCTAGCAATTAGCACTGTGACTGGCATACAGAAGGCATCCAACCAATGAATCTGTGGAATGAACGACTGAATGGGAGTACTCCGCCTTGAGGATGCAGGAAAGAACCTGGAGCCCAACTGTAAAGGGAAACTTGTCCTGAGAAAGCAAAAGGAGCATTAAACACCAGAGTGGAGGGGACTGCAAGGAGCCCTTCTGTTCATGCTGACAGGCGAGAAATGCCATGGGCAAAGACATTGAGCCTGCAGGGCCTTGAAGGCTGGAGAGCTTGCGGTTCATCCTGAAGAAGAGAAGAGACTCCTCGAGATGTACAGATGCTGGCACGCATGGCCAGATTGCATTTCTGAGAGAGAACTCTGGCAGCTGTTTCCATTCATCCTAATGCTCCCAGTTTCCAGATGAGGAAACTGAGGGCCTGAGTAGAACTATTGCTTTCCTAAAATCAAGTGGCTGGACGGTGTCCAACCCTGGCTTCGGTCCAGGGTCCATTTCACCACATCCTGCTACCACCTTGAAAGCTGTCACAGCATTAGTTAAATATTTCACCAATGCTGCAAAGGCTCTTCTAAATGAATCTGCACAAACAAGTAGTGCAGCTCTCAGGCCAGGGACCTTAGAGGGCCTGCACCTATCTGAGCTCCAGCTTTCTCCTCTTGTGAAAGGTGGGATCAATGCTAAACCCAGAGAGCTGCCATGCAAATCAATTGTGATTGTGTATACAGCTTCGTTATGTTGACTTGCACAAGGTGAACCCGCAAAGATGGTAGCTCATTCACTCATTCAAACATACTTGATTGTCCACTATGTGCTGTTTGGATCATTAAGGGCAGAATGAGTTAAAGAGATCTAAAATCCACCAGATAAAATTGGATGGCATGTCCCCCATAGTGTAGGGCAAGGGGTCTAAGCACTTCGGCTTATAAAATAAGGGTGTAGGGAGGTAGGGTAAGCGAGGAAGAGAGTAAAGTCATCATGTATTATGCATTGTGTGGTTGCTTGGAGATAAAAACAGAAAGCTGGCTGGGAAAGGGGCTGGGAAAATGGAATGCTAACTGCTCTATCCTGCCCCTTCCAAAGTTTCAGAACTAGAAAGTTTTAGTAGGTTTCCCTGTCAGCCACAGTGGGGAAGAGAGACGGACAAGGCCATGGCCCTGGTTTCAGCCTTCCCAATGTGTGGTTAACAAAATCACTATATAAGAAGGGTCTGGTGTGGTCTGGTCTATCCCTCCTGTCCCTGGCTGGCTGCTGTGAGATAGGTAGACTGGCAACAGGTTTTAAACAATAAGGGGGTAGTGGTAAACAGTGTTGATGATAATCTCACAGATTTAAGGTCTGCTACAGCTCTGCATGTGAAGTTTTGTGGTGTGGGGAAGTAGAATGATTCAGTGAGTTGAGGTATATGTGCATGAGCAGCTGTGACCAACAGCCACCAGCATGGACAATGGCCAGCTTTCACTGATCTGTGCCCACTCCAAGCTGCTACCTGTAGACTGGAAGCCAAGCCCCACAAGGAACCACGATGTACCTTGTTCTTATCACCACCACCTCATAACGCATCTGGCATATAAATTCAAGATGATACCTCTAAGTACTAAAAGATAAGAGCCAAGCCAAGTCAAGCAGGATAACACAATGTGCACTAAAGAGATGCAGAAGACAAGGCCCTTCCTCCTAGGATGGGCATAAGGAAGAACAAGAAGAATAATAAGGTCTCAAGAACAAGTCAGCCGTCTTCCCCTCTCCCCAACCTTAGCACCCCAGTCAACTAAGCCAAGTTCAGGCAAAACCAACAACCCACTACATGCCTCGTGTTATGTCAACTGGCATCATCAGGTAGCTTTGAAAGTCTGCTATAGCACCTCTCACAGGGCCGGCATCCCATATAATTGCTGGTTTCCTCCATAACTATACCAGGTACTTTACCGGGCAATGGAAATAAAGACAGACAAGATCTCCACTTTTGGGGACATTAATGATAAATAATGACTTGGAGGATGAGAGGGCAGACAGAGGTAAGAGGAAAGAGGTCTGGGGTCCTCACCCTCCGCCCTCCGCCCTCCCAGCCCCCAGAACCAGTGGTCACCCCTTGAGCAAGTCAATTAAGCCCCAGAGCATCTAAAACTACACCTCAATTGGGAAAGAAAAAAATCTAAGCCCCCAATTCTGCCCTTAGGGCTTAATTAGCTTTGTGAAAGGCCAGGAGATGCACAGATAACAGGTACTTTTGCCAAGAGGAGAAAAAGGTAAACTACTCTGGGAAAACACAGACAAGATCAATACCTCCAGCCCCCAGAACCCCTCCAGCAGGTGGGACAGGGAGTTAGGCCCCTGAAACCAGTTCCTCCAGCAGGGCAGGATGCCAAGGTATCCTGTTAAAATGAGGCTCTTCGTGTTCCCTGGAGAAGGTAGTGCTCCAGCCTCTTGTCCCAGCCTGCTTACCAGACCCTGTCCCAACAGGCAGGAAAGAACTGCTCCTGGCCTCACCTGCCATGCTATCTGCCTGGGGCAAGCAGAGGGGAGGGAGAAGGTTTGCTTGGGGGTGTGGTCTTCAATTCCAGAAGGCTGGATTCCAGTGACAACTGAGATATGTATTGAATTCACGGAATTCTCACCAGTTCTAGAAGTGAAGTGAAAAGGTCTAGGGCGGAGTAAGGCCCTGACCTACAGAGACTTTCCTACTCTGGGTGCAACTCTGCATCTACCCACAAAGAAAGGCTGCAAAGGCTAGGCGGAGGGCGATGAGGAATCAGCAAAAAAGAGGGTCTTCCTCCTTCAGGCTAGCCTGGGCCCGCCTCAGCGAGATGAATGAGTAGATATGCCCATGTATCCTCTACCACAAGATTTACTGAGTATCACTTACAGAAAGCTGGCACTAACCATTTTCCTCCAGCATGCTTGCGGAGTATGTTGTATCCTCATGTTACAGAGGTAGGGAGACAGCAGGCTTGTTTCTTGGAGACCGCAGCTATTCCTTCCCGTTCTTCCTTTTGTTTATCTTAGGCCTCCACACTTCCAAATCACATCTTTTCTTTTTCAAATGACTCTGAATTCCTAAGGTCTGAGAACTCCAAAACCCCAGCTCATGGACACCATTTTCTTCCAAAAGGAGAAAGCATCTGGTCATCCAAACCAGAAGCATAGATGGACTCTGTGAACAGTTTTTGGGGTGTGGGCAAAAGACCTATCACAACAAAATCCCCCTTCAGCAATCAGAGAAGAAACAGGAGTCTGCCCCTGCTAGACAGCACAGCCCCATTCCCTCGCCAAAACAGGAGCCCAGTGCAGCCTCAGTGCTACCAAGGGGCCTGCTGCAGTTTCTCTAACGACCCCCTTCTGGGTGACAGCCTCAATCCCCACTCCTGAGAACACTGTTTATTTAGTGACCCCATAGGTCAGGGCAGGGTAAAGAACAGCTACCTCTCCAAACTGATGTCCATCCCTGGGAAGTACCCCTGAAACCCTTCAAGACTGCATGAAGCTCTAATCACCCTCCACTCCCCGTGGCATTCCAACACAAGGGTGATCCAGGCAGGCCAGGCTCGCTGGGGAGAGAGAAGAAAACCAGCCTGATTTACAGAATTTACCAAATGGGTCCATTTTTCACCACGTGCCAATTCTCTTGGGAAAACTACAGGTTTTTAGGGGAAGTAGATTAATGGCAGAGAGTTAATGGGGCAGTGATATATCCTGCTTGAAATTTTTGAAAAGTCCTGCGTCAAGGTGTCCAAGTCCGGTGGACCTGTGTGATTTAGTATGGCGGCCCCCGAGAACAGGCAAGCCCCACTTCGTCGGTAAATCTGCTAAACGAGGTCGTTTCTGGAGGGCGGTTTTCAAGATATACAGCCTGACATGTTGCCAAACTTCCCAGCTAGCTGAGCCCCAAATGTGAAGACAATGGGAGAGAGCCAGGGAGCAAGCTGGCTCCACTCTTCTATGAAGCAACAGCAGCCTGGGCTGGAAAACCAAGGAGAGCTCAACTTGAGTCCTCTGGCTTTCTGCCCCGATAGGAAAAAGGGGGGGGGGGGTTCAAGAATAAAGGAAGAACTGAAGAGAGCAGAGCCAGAAGGAGCTTCGATATTATCTATCACGGTTCCAATTTATCAATGTAAGCCAGGCCTCAGACATGGGACCAGGACCTAACTTTACATACGCAAGTGCTCTGCTGCCTGCCCCTCCAAAACCCAGCCAGGCCTCACAGCCCAAGCCCACCCTTTCTTTTGAGAGCCTCTGATCTCACAAGAAGGCAGCATGAAATCCTAATTATTTAGCTCAAGCATCACCAGGCTCACTACCTCCTTTGGGATTTACAGACTTTGCCTGAATGAAGGAAGACAGAGGTGCTAAGGGTGAAGCCCTCCTCTCTGAGAAGCCCGCCTTGCGGGGGATATGGCACGTGGAGGGGCTGGGGAGGGGGGGCGTCCACACATGCCACACATCTTTCCATGGGCCAAGGCTTTAGAGACGCAACATATCTGATCACGACTGCTTACCCCAAGATGAGCTGCTCCTTTATTTTGCAGCTCCCACTGATGTAAAAGCCTGTATCTAATCAGTTACAATGTCCTCATTACCCATTACCTTTGCTGGGGATTCAATTATTGGATTAATTAATAATTTGCCTTTTTGGTTGCTTTTTTTTTTTACACCTACTGCTCTCTTTATACCAAAATCACATGTAAACAGAATTTAAACAGTCCAAAAAGGCATTTGTATATCTTGAGTGCTGATGTCAGTTCATTAGACGCATTACTGCTGCTTCTCTGGCTTTCTCCACACTCCTCACCTTATTTTGAAATCCCTAGAACCAAACCTCTTATCTGTAGACTTAACATGGTGGCAAAGATAATCCAAGGGAAAAGTCCTGCTTGACATCAGGGGCTGTACTTTCACGTGGATTTCCAGGGCCCACCCCCAGCCGCCTGTGACACCTTCCCACACGGCTTAGCGAGTATGACTGGGAACTGGACACAAGTGGGTAGGTGCTAATGCTGGGTCCCTTTCAGGGGAGATGGTTCTGCTGGTGGCTACAACAGCAGCTCATACTCTCAAATCTCCCTCCTGGAGCTCAGGGTAATCTGATGATCGCAGTAGATAATTAGAGTCTCTTATCAAAACAATTAGCGGATGAATGAACAGCCAGTCCTGTCTCTGACACAACTGCACAGCAGCAGCAATAAGAGGGGGAGGCAGAGGCAGGGGAAATGACAAACTACAGGCACCCGCCATCCTGCCGGTGCCTGGAGACAGGCATTCTATTTCTAACACAGGAGACACAGCACGCCAGCCTCACCTCCCGCAAGCCCATCCCACCAGCATCTGCCTGGGATGCCCTCCCAGTGCGTTCCCTGTTTTAGCCAGGAGGTCAGGCTCCTTTCCCTACTACTCAGTGAGGCATCAGGCTCACCTCCCTCCTGCAAACGGTTTCCAGCAGCCAAGCTGTTGCTCTGCGCCCACAGTACCAAATCCCAGCCTGTCGAGTCTGTGTTTACTCTCTATTTAACCAGGCTGGGATACTCAGAGCTCTTACTTTGTACTGGGAAGGGACTCCCTAAGTGTTTGTGGAGCACACGAGTGAGAGACTGGCCTGCTTCTCCCTCACAAGTGACTGAGAAGTGTTTCATGGGAATACCCAGGCCATTCCACCTAGTGCCCCCGTCTGCAATTTCATTAGCTAATGTTTAAAATTCAAAGCTCCTCCATCATTCCCATGTCTCCCCATCTGTAAACAGGCCTGTGGGTCTGAAAGCATTTGTATTCACCAGTGAAAATACACAAGGATTAGCCAGAAAGCCCTCTGAAACATAATCCAAAGTAGCTGAGATTGTCAGGTGGGATGATTCGCCAGAAGAGTTGGTCCTCCTGGTTGGTTTTCAGATCTAGGAAGTGAGGCTGAGGAGAAGGTGAGGGGCAGTGCCTGAGGTGGTCTATGGGATTTTCACCAACAGGCAACACAAAGAATAGCCTTGTGGTTTCTAAACACAATTCATACGCTCAGGGGTGGGGGCCCAGCTCCTCTAAGATCTTACTCTAGTGTCACACCCAAAAGGTATACGTTCTGGGGTGTGCTGGAGTGGGATGTCCCCTAATTCCTAATAATGTTTACCAGAAAAGGGAGGAAAAAGCAAAGAAAAAAGAAAGAAAAAGGCAGAAGCCAAAGCAGAGTTCTCCATCTGCTTTTGTTTTCCATGGCATTCCTTTCAAGGCCGGGACTCTGCAAGCCCCCAAAAGCCATGGCATCATCTGTCCACTTCCCCCTCTGCAATCTGCCACCCTGCCCACTCCTGACAGCCATCAATCACTCTGTAATATGCTGACCTCAAGGCTCTGGGGACGGAATTTTCAAGTCTAATGTAGCCGTTAACATAAATAAAGCATTGCCCTGGATTTCTTTCTTTCTTTCTCTCTCTCTCCCTTTCTCTCTTTTTTATGATTCTGCAGCTGCTGCTGCGGACTCGGTAGGCAACAAAAGTGAGGGCAGACAGGCAGAATGGAATGGCAATTCTACTTTTCTGAGTCATAACAATTATGACGTTGTGATAAGATACATTTTCTATGAATTTTTAAGTACCAGTCTTCCTGTTTTGCAATTGTCCCCAGGGAAAAAATGACACATTCAACAGGACTGCAACCCAACTGTCCTGAGCAAGGCAGACTGGGGGTCCCTTCTGCACCCCGCCCCCATGCATCCCCTCTAAGCTGGGGCTCACTCTGTATCTTAAATAAAGCAGCTGTCCTATAAGCACATTTACATGTAAACGACTTCCATATACCAAATATAGTTCTCTAAGCCAGCGTTTATTTTTAAACACGAAGTAGAATCTCCCATAATAAAGCTCATGATAAATGTTATGATCCTTAAAATGGTTTTTAGGGGGAGAGGAAGAGCAACCAGAGGGACTGCAGAGGAGAACGGGTGCTTCTACCTCGAGTCTCCCCTTCTAACTCATCCTGACCTCACACCCACACAGACCCCATACAGGGTGATGCCTCCAGCTTCCCATCCTCTTTTCCTGCACTCTGTGAGCCACACACCCAGCAGGGGAATAACGAGCACAGGCAATGTCCATAATGATAAAGAACAGTCCCCAGACATATAACTCACAGATCCAGAATAGGGAAGGTGGCCCTGCATAAGCCAGGTGTCTGGTAGAGCTCTGTTCATGTGCTACAATCAGGACTTCTGAGTGACCAGCAAGAGCCACCTGAGACAGTAGATAAAAGTGACAAAAAACTTCTGACCAGAGGTCAGGATACCTGGCTGGGCTCTGGTTTTGGCTTGGCGGATCTTCTGTGTGACCTTGGCCAAATCACTGCCCTTCTCTGGGCCTCCATTACTTTATCTACATAATGGTGGAGCCTAACCTGGAGAGAATCCCCCAGGTTCATTCCAGGCCTGACTAGGCATGACTACCCATCATGCTAGAAGCTCCCCTGGTAGCTCTCCCTCAGGCAAAAGCGTGCTTTGCCTACTGGAATTTCTGACTTCCTCAAGTATCGTAACAATGTCTTGACATCCTCACTCGTATCATGGAAAACTCTAGGGTTCTTTCCATTCATCCCGTAGAAAAATCAACAGCTAGGTTGCCTGGGTATCTTAATAAAAGCCACACACAATAACAACAGGATATAGACTCCATGAGATGATTCACCCTCCAGTGGCATCTCGCTCACCTGCAGCCCAACCATTTCCATTCCCCCAACCTTGAAAATTAAGTGCTAGCCAAAGACACTGCAAAAGTATGGGAGCTCCCGTCACACCAGGCCCAACTTTGTCCACACTGTGCTGGAACAGAGAGCTGGGCTTGCCCGTCTCTGAGAGTAGGGGCTGGAGTGTGCATGTTCTTTCCTTAGACCGTCTCTGGTTGGTGGGTTTTCCTGATATGTTAAGAAGGATCCCTGATGAAAGCAGCCAGGAGCCAGTGCCTATTTCACAGGTCAAACAATTAAGTTCACCAAAAATATTTTGTAAATCTTCTGTATGGCTTTATCAGTCTCTTCTTCTGAAAGAAAGGGACTTTGAGTCTAGTCCCCACTCCCTACCAAACCTCTGCTTATGTAAGAGAGATGGACACACCATCAAAGGCAGAAGGGTGGGGGTGAACATGTCTGTGACCCTGAGAATGAATGATAGACTTTTTTAAAGGCTGTTCCAAGGCAGACACATTAAGAAGGCTGCATTTTTATCTTTCTGACATTTTTAAATATGCTGCAAAAAACTGAATCTTAAATCAAGGTGTATTTTTAAAGGCATCTTATGCCAGGGACAAAACCTTTCCTTTCTCCCTTTCAAGAAGCATGCCTGCTATGGAACAAGGATTATTGCATGGTACAGAGTCTGGGTCTCCTCCTGTTTTAGAGGCAGCAGGACAGCTGTCCAGGCTGGGGCTTGCAACTCCACGGAGCCCACTGTCAGGGACCTGCCTCCCGCCCAGGACCCCAGGCTCAGCCTAGGTCTCATGCTACAGAAAAGCTGAACAAGCCTCAAGGAAACCACGGGCTCTATAAGGATTCACCAGAAATGGACATTTTCCCAGACCTAATTTAGGAATCCAGCTCTCCGTCAAGTGTTCCAAGGCGCAATCCCAAGCAGGGAGCCCCAGCTTCTTAGGAATCTGGATGCCATGACAGCAAATGCTCTATACAAAACAGCTGCCCCAGCTGTACCTCTCTCTGGGCCTGGGGGATGGGTGGCCCTGGTTGGCTGTCCTCTGTACCTCACGATTCAGGTTAGGCTGCTAGGGCTAGGGTGGGCAGGGGCGAGGAACCCTGGATGGCTTTTTGGATTGATTTTGGCCAAATTTATCATAAACTAGGGGAAGAAGCTACAACATACAATAAAGGACTGTATACCCCAAGCAATCCAGGTCTACACCTGTGGCCTAAGCACATTGATGCATAATATGGTCTGGTCATAAGGCATCCAGTTTAGGCATTATATGGTCCCAAATGCATTCTCTCTCTCCATCTCTCCCTTTCTCCCTCTCTCTTGGCCTTGATCTAACATCTGAAAAACCTGCACCAATTCCACACACGTAGCCCCCAAAGCAGAGAGCACAGCACATGCCTGAAACCTATAGAAAACTGCTCTCGAGGGCTCTCATCGCTGGGCACTCCATCAGACCTGAGCCAGAGAGAGATCTGGGCCAACTCCACTGCCAACAGAGAAAGGCAGAAATCAATAAATGTAAGTGCCACCTCCAGGACAGAGGACTACCCCCAAGGAGTACTGGTGCCAGGTGAAAGAATTGGTAGTGACCCTGGGGGAGGTGTTATTAACCCCACCTTACCCTGCAGCTCAGAGAGGAGTTATAATGATATGTCATGGAGATTATGCAGCCCAGCCTCCTCCAAGGTCATCGGTTTCTCTCTTTTATTCGCCCTGTAATTACCGAATTCTTCCTGGAATGGACTCTAGAATGTTACTATAAACTAGCCAACCAGAAGTCTCAGGACCAAAAGAGAGCAAGGGTGACCCCCTGTTCACGAGGGTCCCTCTCCACCAATACCAGTCATCTCGCTCACTTCCCCCGGCCATTCTCTACCAGCTGGAACAGAGGAACTCAGAGCTCCCGCCTGTCACCCCCAAGGAGAGGACACAGATGATTCTATCTGCTGACACAGCCCAAACCTCAATATTACCAAAAGCTCCACCTTTGTGCAGTCAAAAATCCTTCCTGAGCCTAAATCTGAAGGACAGAGCCAGCCTTGTAATCTCCCAGGACAGGCTCTCACACACACCAACACCAGGAGGCAAAGAGACACTATTAACAGATGGCCAATACAAGCCATCTCAAACTATGTGGCCACTCCAGAACACCAACTCTGGGTGGGAGATCGACACACTGAGGTCCTTGGAGGCCTGTTAAGGCAAAGCCTGGGAATAATGAGGAAATAGCTAATTACAGTCACTGAAGACATTGTTAAATGGTTTATTAAACTTGGCAAAGAAAAATACATCAACATCCATCAATGCAAATGCTTTTCTATACATCAAACCCTTGAAAATGTTCTCATTCCAAGTAGAAATAAAGGTTTATACATGTGTACACACATAAACTTATGTCCCAATACAATAGCCCCATGTGTAAATTCATCTATACAGAAAGAAACACAGGTATTTGCTTGGCTGGAGGGACAAAGGCGCATTATGTGGGTTAGGGCATGTTAGATTATAGAAGTGTGTGCATGCACGCACACATACTTAAACCAGATGCCGAATCATTTCCAGATGCTACAGTGTAGGATAGCCTTTGTTAAGGAAGAAGAGAAAAGCTTACCCTTCATGTCCAGATACTTGGGTTCAGGTTACATGAAACAGGATTAGTTCAGAAAATAGTACAACTTCACAGCCAAGGCAAAAACCAAAGAATGGAAACCACATAAACAGCCAATGTAAATGCAAGACTGAACCCAGTGACAAAAGGCCAAAGACTTCTGGTTTTGCTCCATCACCCTTCCCTCCACCCCACACCTGTGATCTAATGTGGAGTGGGGGTCCTTTGGGCCTAATAATAGGGCTTGAGTTCCTCCCATGACAAAATCCAGCAGCATCCAATCCAGGGGAGAAGTTGCAAGATTTGGTGGCTGCCTGTGCGTGGATGTCATTCCTGCATGCAAGGCCATGCCAATCAGCTGGCCATTTTGAGGTCACCTTATCCAGCCCCTTCATTTTACAGATGAGGAAACAAGACCCAGATATGCAGCTTGACCTGGCCAAGGCATCTCAGGTTGTCAGTGGCAGAGCCAGGACTAGAACCCGAATCTCCTGGCTCCAAATTTTGTGTCTTGCCCCTCTGCAGCCCCCTCCTCCACTTTTGGTTTCCTTGAATCTCATTTCTACTGCAGCTTCTGCAGGGCTGATGTGACTGACTGCTGTGATGCCTGCCTTGGCTACCAGCGTCTGATTATCCCAGTTTTTACTTCCTTTGCCTCTCAAGGCTAGTAGCCACAGCTGTGTTGAAGGAACTTAGTTGAGTGGAATGAGCAATGGACTTAGTTAGGCAGCTCTGAGATCCATTCCTAGCTTTTCTACTTGTGAGCTGTGTGACCTTGGGCAAGTCACTGAACCTTTCTGGGCCCTGGTTTCTCATCTGGGGGATAAGATGATTTTGGACTAGATGACCTTGCCCCCATTTTCAAGTCACCAGGGCCTGATTACAGCTTCAGCCATATTTGCTGGTTGTATGGCTCCCAATAAGTCACTTCTCTTCTTTGTGCCTCCATTCCCTGACCTGAGACAAAAAGGTGACAGGCTCCCAGGACTCCCTGGTAAGAGCCCGAGGAGACCATGTAAACCTCAAGGGTGCCAACTGCCCTGCCATCAGGAGGGACCAAAGCTAGCTGACTGGCTCCCATGCCTTGCAGCCAAACTTGCAGCTGAACAGAGGCCCGAGTAGAAGTCAAATGCATCAGAGTCAGGCTGAGTGCCTGCGGGGGACCAGAGGGGACAAATAAAGTGTTTCACTGCTGGCACTCAGGTCAGGAGGCGAGCAAACACACGCACACGTCTCCTCCCACGCAGCATTGTTCCTAGTGCCTCCGTCAGCAGTTCTGGAGGGCTTGGGAGCTGGGGCTTCCTAATAGGGCAGGCTGACCCAGCAGACACCCGGTCACTTCCCCTCCAGTGGTCCACGGGGACATACCACTGCCTGGGGATGGGGGATGTGCCAGGAAAGCTGGGCTTGTCTTCAACAAAGAACTGGGAGCCGGCCAGCTACACAGGTGAGCCCTGGGGGCCTCCTATATCCCACACAGGTGGTGTCCTCTACCCTCCCACCTCTGCAATATCCCCAGTGGGTGGGCAGTCACAGGGCAGCAGGGAGCTCACTACCTCCCCCTCAAGGGGACTACTCCACGGCCACCTGGTGTCTAGATTTAAGAGAGCAAAAGCCTCTCTCATTTACATATCCATCCACAGACCATGGTTCTGCTGTGGATCCAAACACAACGGCCATCCTGCAAACAGGCTGCCTCAGAGAACAAAGAGCACAGTCGACTCTCTGCCCACCCCAACCAGTCTTATTTTCTTCAAAGCTGCATGGTCTATAAATCAACTCCAAGCCATAGTATCTGGGTTTGAATTCCAGCTGTGCCATTTACAAACTGTATCATCTTAGGCAACTTACTTAACCTCTCTGTGCCTCAGTTTCTTCATCTGTAAAACAGAGATAATAATGGAGTTGACACATATAAACTGTTTAGAATGGGACCTTGCAGACAGTAAGAACCATATAAAAGTCAGACATTATTAAAACTGCCTTCAAGCTAAACGCCATTATTTCCTTCTGCATTTCTTCATTCAGAATCTCCACCATCTACTGACCTGTCAGTTCACTCTACATAGCACAGGCTCTGGGTTCCAGCTGGTTCTGCCACTTTCTTGCAGTGTAACATTGAATAAGTAACTTAACCTCTCAAGCCTGGGTTTCCTCTTGTGAAAAAGGAGGATCCTCTGACCTACCTACCTCAAAAGATGACTTAAGGACGGAATGATAATGCATGTAAAGCACCTAGCTATTATTATGAATTATTAACAGTAACAACCCCATCCTTCTCCTTTTAGACATGATCCTTGTTCAGCAAGCCTGTGTTACTTTCTTTCAGTGATGGCCAACTGCTGGCACACAGAATGATTGTCAGGTAAATTCGAGGGTCACTTTCTTGCTCGCTGTTCAAATGAAGCCTCCTCATCCTGTGCCTGTGAAGTTGATTTTTTTTTTTGAACCCATATACGGGACTTTACATTTATGCCTATTAAATTTCATCCTGTTGTTTTTGACCTGAAATGGAAGCAGGAGGATTCGCTAATCAGCTCTGACTCAGCCAGCACAGAGGCACTATCCCTGGAAGAGCTACAATCCCCGAGAAATTACAGGGTTCAGAGAAGCCAGACTCTCAGAGCTAAGAAGGTGATGGCCACAGCTGTGGAGGCCTCGGCCAGCTCTGCCCTCTGTTTGCCCAACACCCGGACACGAGAGAAAGCTCTTATTACCAGAGTCCTGTCAAGAAGGGGGAAAGTACCACTTTCAAAAATAAAGCCACATGTGCAAACTGTTGTCATAAACACAGCCCCTTTCAAGGCCTCTACTGCATTCCTCCCCACACAGTAATGTGTTTCATTTCTTCAACATAAACACAATCAGATTTATTACATTCCGGCAATATTTCTAGGATGGAGATTGAGAAAGCTGTGTTTCCTGGGAACAAAAGGCACTTGTGCATAAGTGTGCAAAGAAAAAGAAAAGAAAAGGCAAAAACCACCATCCAGATTCCAGGTCAGGCAACTGTGAACCACATCAAGAACCTTTATACAATCTGCTCTGCAGTGGTTGCAGGAGACAGAGGCAGATCAAGGTTTGGGTTCAAAATCATGTGTCGGGCCAGACTTAAAACTTGCCCATCACAGACTGCAGAGCTTCATGCCATTTAAAGTCTACCTCCCCTGAGCTCAGATGCATCAATTCAATGAACCCTTCTTGGGTCCCTGAGTGGCCCAACAGGGTGTGAGACTAGTCTTAGTCTGTCCTTAAGAGACAGGTATGCACGATCCTGTTAGACAAGCATCTTGAAGGTGGCAGAGAAGTGCCCGTGGGCTGAGTTCTCACTCAGACTTTAAGCTCTTACTACTTCTTCCAGGCTGGATGAGGTAGTACCTTCGGAGTGATTCCTGGGAAATCCAGGCAGGAAAAGAAAGCCATTGGGGGAAGTCAGGAGAAATTAGTCTCACAAAAAAAGGAGAACTAAGAGCAGGAGCCAATATGATGTTATGAGACAAGCACAGGCACTGGAACCAGAGAGACTGATCAAATTCCAGCTTCACCACTTCCTGTGTGGCTTTGCACAGATTACTTAACCTCTCTGAGCTTTAGCTACCACATCTACAGAAAAAAAGAGTCTGAATAGGACCACCTCTAAGGTTCCTCTAGCAATGACCCTCCAGGTTCTAGCCAGAAACTTCTGCACCTGTGGTGAGCACTAACTTGTTAAACCCCTTACTGTCCATTCAGAGAGACTATAATACAGCAGGCCATCTAGTTCCCTTTTACTTACTAGGTCTTAGCAACAGGAAAGGTAAACACGAGTCTAGATTAAACAGGTACTGACTGAGATGGGCCCCCACCATGGTAGGCCCACCTGAACCCCTCCTTAAACCCTCAAGAGCCCCAGCTCCTTACCTCCAGCCCTCTTTACCTTCTGCTCTCACAATGATAAGAAGAAGGAACTGGATTCAATTCCTGCCCAAACTCAGTGGGCACTCCGGGCTCCCACACACCTCGAGGTGGGGAGGAAAGAGCCAGCATTGGCCAGAGCCTCCTCAAACCCAGTGAGCCAATGGGAACCAAGCAGATACCCTGCCTCTGCAGACTGGCCCAGTTGAGGAGCTTTTCAAAGTCAACAAAATAAGGTCTTCAAATCCTAAAAGGCTTCTCAAGCCTCTTCTAATTTGTCTGCCATTTTGTTTCGTCTGTTTAGCTCAAGTCAAGGGGAACTTGACATTTGGAATACTAACTGCAAATAATCCACGCCAAGGACAGGGCCTGGAGTGCTGCAGCGTCAGCATGTGGCTCACAAGGATGGTGGGGACACTCCAGACATTTCAGTTATCTGCAGAGGGTCCTACAAAGCACACTGCACAGAGACTACCAGGATTGGTCAGCTACCCCAAGGGCAGACTTGTACCTAATTCACTGGCTTCTTCAATTACCCACCGAGGGCGGGGCAGAGGAGAGATGCTGTGTTGGATGAATGAATGCATACAAATAGTGGAAGTGGAAAGAAAGCGCACTGAACCAGCATTCCATAAACTCTGGATGTAAGCCCATCAGAAGCAGCAGCAACACCCCTGGGCTGCCTCAGGCGAGGTGCTCTGCTTCTTTGCACTTTCACTTTGCAACACTCACCTACTCCATAGTTGGTCCTGACAGTGGGAAATGCTGGTAACCCTCCACCTCCAGGCCACACACCTCCATCAGGAGAATATGCAGGCAGGACCACATGCTCGACCTTGTCACACATACTCAGACATTCAGTGCACAAACCAAGTCAGGCAGATCCCAGGGTTTGGGGAGCTGGTTGCCTTAACCCTTATTGTGCAGTAACACACTCCGACCTGCCCTTTTAAGAGGAGGTGGTGCAGGAAGTACCAAGCAGCCAAAAGAGGCAGGGACTTCAAGGGCAGGCTTTGTGTGGACAAAGCAGACCTCCAATCTCTGACCTCTGAAGGGATAAGGGCTTGGCCGACACAAAGCATTTTTTCTCAAACTTTTCAAAGACAAGTGAGCCCTTTGGGTGTAAAAATAAAATCCCAAGACCTCAACTAAGTGATAAAGAAGATAGAATGACTATAACTACAACATCACGTGTGTACACAAATAAAGCTCAATAGCAAATAAACCCAAAATACACACTTTTAACCTCTTGTCCCACTATGCCATCACCTCCTCCAGGAAGCCACCTGTGACCACCCTGTGAGTCTGGACACCCCTCTTTTGTGTTCGCACAGCCTCTGTGCCCTCTACTATGACAGTGCTGTATCCCCAGTTCCTCCAACAGAGCCAGACACATATGCTTGGCTTACATATGCTAAACCAAATGTTTACATTTCATTTCCCCAACTAGACTATAACATCCTTGAGGGAAAATACTTTATTCAACTTCACTATGCAAGAACCTGGAAATAGATCTAGTATGTATCTCAAACTGAAAAGCCATCTGTTGAATAAATAGGAAGTGAGTGAGCACCTAGCCTCAAGCAGGATTCTACAGAACTCTGGAAAAGCTAAGCCCTACTAAGACAACTTCAAACTATCCAGGGTGACTGTACCAGTACTCTGGGTCCCTCTCTGCCTTTAAAGGAATGTGTATACCCAAGGGGTATGAGCCTGAGTTTCCACACAGACCCAGGCAGCAAAGGGAGTTCTCTCCTCTAGGCTGAGGCTAAACAGGGACCCAACCACAAATATCCAGTAATGCTGAACATGACGTGAACAATGTAAAAATAGCTCTTGTATCTCTTGCCCCCACCCTTCTCCCCGGCAACACAAAGGGCAGAACAAAGTGACACCCCTAACAAGCCTTAGCTTGTTCCAGCACAGACAGCTCCAGCCTCCTACATCTGGACCAGCTGCTGTGAGCCAACAGGGGATTCCAAATTACATTTTAATTACCATAATTTTTCACAGGTACCTGAAACCAGACTGTGACAATGGTGCAAGAAATCCCCAAGTATAATCCATGAGGTCCACAGTACAAGCTAGTCTTCAAAACATACACCCTTTCTCCCATGCTCTTCGTTTGATAGGGCATTTTATAGTATACAGAATGCTTTCAGGGGCCCTTCCCCGCCATTGGAGGTTCTTGTTCCACTCCAGCTTCTGAAGCAAAGTGTCCTCTTACAGAGACCTTAAATTAAAAAAAGAAAACTGGGGGCTGGGGATGCAATTCTTATCTTATAGGGTTACTAGAAACGGTAAAGATCAAATGAGAAGCACACTGAAGCACATTTTTAAAGAGAAAGCAGCTATTTAGGATAATTCATGCTGAGTAGATAGTAGATGCTTAACAGACACACATTCTCAGTGTGGAGTTGTCTATACAGCCAGCAGTTCAGTGAGTGAGATTGGAATTAATCTGCTAGCATTTGAATCCGGGCTCTGCAACATTCTAGCTGTGGGATCTTGGACAAGTTAATTAACCTTTCTGGACCTCGATTTCATCATCTGGAAAATGAGGATGATAGTAGTAATTACTTCACTGGGTCACGATGAATCCAATGAAAGAAAACAAGTAAAAACACTAGCAGGGTACCCAGCCCTAGCACATAGTGAGCACTCAAAAAATAAAAATTTACTATAAGAGAAGGGAATTGCAAGTGTCTGAAGAAAGATGAAAGACAAAAAGTACAGTTCTGCATTTAGTGCCCCACTCAGACCGACATCATGAGTGAATTCTGGAAGGGCAAGGTGGGAAGCAGGACCCTGTGGCTCTCCTGCTATAATTCTGTCTTAACACTTACATCCTTTTTCCTTACATAGAGAATGAGCGCCTTCAAGGAAGGGACTGAGTGTCTCACGTCGCTTTTCGGTAACCCTCAGGTCCCTGACATGTGACTGGCATAAAACTTCTGCTGAGTCAATATTTACAAAATTAACTGAACAAATTAATTTTATCTCTCTTGCCTCTGTGTGTTCCAGATATCAAAAAGAAGCAGGCTGCACAAAGTCCTCTAAAAGTGGCTTGTGTCTTTTCAGCTGCAGTAATATTTGCAAAGGGAGTCGGTGTCCCTGTGCATGCCAGAGCTTCAGCCCTCTGACACGGCTGTCTGCAGCCCAGAGAAGCAGAGGTGCTTTCTCATGGAGGAGGCCCTGTGGGCCATCCTGAGGCACATGAGCAGCATCAAGTCCACACTGTGCCCATGTGCCCAAACTGTGGGAATCCCACACTGGCCGAGAGGCAACAGGGAGCGGGTAAAGGGGCAAGTGGCTCCCACTGAAATCTCAAAAGCAAGCCTACACACAGCGAGGAACAAGTACATGATGTTTTATTTTTAGCCAGGATGGACAGTTACTCCCAGGATGATGCAGATTCTGCTTCATCACTCTCAGTACCTTTCCATGATCCCCAGTGGCTTCCCAGGAAAAAGGCAACTGATAAGGAAAGAGAGGAATTTCTGAGGCTCCTTCAGAGGAGAGGGAAGACACAGAAAAAGAAGTGTGAAGTCAGGTAGAGGAGAGAAAGTGGTCTTCAGGAACCATCAGTACCCCAACCCTGGGCTGGAGGCACCGGAAGCTCCTACAAGTGGCTACAGCTCCACTTGTTAGCAGGAAGAGAGTGTCCCCAACCCACCCTCATTGGAAGGCACTGGACTACGGAACCAGAAAAATCCTAGTTCTGATGTCACTTCTGCTGTGTCATGAAGCAAGTGACCAAAGTGCACTGAACCTCCATTTTCTCCTCCACAAACTGGTGCTACCACAACTTAACCACTATACAGAGCAAATGAAACAGTGCCTGCAGAGTCGGCACCAAGAGTGCTTGGTTAATTATCTTTTAATGATTAAACTGGAGCCCAAATGAAGATCTTCAAAGGCTCTGCTGTGTGATCTTAACCAAGTCCTTTTTGTTTTCTCGGCTCTGTATCTTTCTATCCAAAGGGAAGAGATTGGCCAGACAACCTCTGAGATGTTTGGGATGCTGCACCCTGGCCAGCTGGACTGTTGGCAGAAGTCTTCCTCTTTCAAGTGTTGAGGGCTCCACTCTGGAAACGTATCCTGACCTCAATGTGGGTCTGAATTCTAATTACAGTGTTTATTCCCTCCACCTTCACCCAAATGGCATCCAAGGGCCATCCATCCATTCCATGAGGATGCTTGTGGGGCTAGGTAATGGCCATTTACTAATAGACAGGACAGACCAATGCCTGCCCACCCCCCAGAGCTTAACTTCTAAATGCTGTAAAATATGTTAATTATTTTATTATGTGGTAAGAGCTACAAAAGAGAAGTACTGGGAGCGTTTGGGGAATTTAACAGGAGGGCTGACCCACTAAGGGCAGGAAGTACCCTCTAGGCTGATCTGAAAGATGAGCAGGTGCTAACCTGGAGATCAGGGGGAAAAGGAAAGGACACACCTTGTAGGCAGAGGAAACAGCATGTGCAAAGCCACTTTTGAGAAACCAAAAGGCAGCCAGTGTGGCTTGAGGGCAAAAAGGAACTGCAACTGCCCAAGTCCAGGCTTGCAAGGCAGACTTTCAAATGTGGATTGCCATGACATTCTGTGTTGAAGCTTCCTCCATCCCACCTACATCCCAGAGGGGTTTCTGAAAAACCTTTGGATTTGGGTAATGTTTCCCTGTACAGACTGAGCAGGAGAGACAGAGATGACCCAGGGTATAGCAAAGCAGGGTAGTGTCGGGCTCCAGAATCCAGGTATGGCATCCTGGCCTGGAACTGGCATGGACATTGAGAAGGACCCTCTTCAAACGCCCTTTCAGTTTTTCTACGGTTTAGCGCCATCCCTGCCCCCGATTCCTACTTGTTTTGCTTATTTTTATTTATTTATTTTTAAGCTGGAGCCTGATTACGGTCAAGTTAATGCATTTTTAAAAAGAAAGCCTTGCATGTGCTGCAGCCCTCCCTCAGAGGAGATGGGAGGATCAATAGCTCTCTTAGCATTCTTCCTCTAGCTCCAGGCCAGATGGGTGGGCGCCAGCCAGGGCAGGCCCCAGTGCTCCCCGCAAAGTGGGCCTGAGAGCAAGGCTCATCCTCAGCCTCCCCCACACTCCCTCCTCCCACTCCCAGGCAACATTTCCCACACCCTGCCCTGCACCAGCAATAAAGCCCAGGAAACAGGAGGGCAGATTTGGATAAAAGAGATAACACTGAACAGAGACTAAAGACATAAGTTCAAATCTCAGCTCAGCCTCTTCACAGCTTTGAAATCTTGGATGAGACAACCTCCCTGTGCCTCAGTTTACTTAACTAAAAAGTGGAGATCTGTCTTAATATTGAGTGAAGTAATGGGAAAGGGGATCTGGTATGTTGCTGGCCAGCACACACTACTTCAGTGGTCCCCAATCCCTGGGCATGGACTGGTACCAGTCTGTGCAGCCTGTTAGGAACCGGGGCCACCCAGCAAGAGGTGAGTGGTGAAGCTTCATCTGCATTTGCAGCCACTTCCCAGCCCTAGCATCACTGCCACAGCTCCACCTCAGATGTCAGGCATTAGATTCTCCTAGGAGCAACAGTCCCTAGGGCTGAAAAGGTTGGCAACCGCTACTCCTCCTGGCCTCCCAGGCTCTAAGCCTCCCACCCTAGTAGACTGTGCCCTGCGTGGAGGAGCAAATCCACCCTGCTGTCACAGATCCTCCTTGCCCACCTCCCCTCCGGGCCCATCTCCCCCAATGAGCTGGCACACTTTGAGCTCCCTCAAGTGAAAGCTTTCTCCTGATGCCGGCAGATGGGGAGTCCTAAAATACAGTGTATGGATCATGTTTCGTGACTAGCAAAACATGCCACTATGAGAACCCGGCCGGTTTTCAGGAACAGGATTTTACACATTTCCCAGGATTGGCAAATCTGAGCTCGCCTCTGCTCACTGCAAGCTCTGGAGCCTGGAACCTGCACTAGGAGGATACTCAGAACAAATGGGGGCCTGTAGGGGAAGGGAAGGCCCGCAACCAACAGGTTGGCTGTACCCTAACCCTCTGCTGTTTTGAATAGTGTTATAACCATTTGTTGAATGCCTACTATGTTCCTTGCCACAAATCAGGTGTTTAGTACATGCTCTCAAGACATATTGCCTAGGTTCCAATCCTGACTCTTACTATGTAATCGGGGGCACATTACCTCACCTCTACGAGCTTCAGTTTTTTCATTGTGTAATGTGGCTGCTAGTACCTTTCCCTCACTGGGCTATGGTGAGGATTAGGTGAACAACCTAATGTGAACTGCTATAACAACTACTGTCACTATCGTAACAGCATAACTGTTGAGTAACTACTATCCTACGGAGGGCAAAGTGGACACTAAGAGGCCATGCCAGCCACTGGGGCAACCAAGTGGCAGGGGGCATGCATGGCATGTCTGTCTCTGAAGGACCTTGGGGATGGGCTTCAAAGGGTCTGCAACCCCCTGGACTTCTCATGCACAGTGATTTGTTACATGTGAATGTGCAATGTTTGGAAAGTGGCACTAGACTGTATTCGTCTCACAGGGATTTATGGTCTCATAAAGATTAAAAATCAAAGCTCCATACAAACCTTGTCTGTTTGATGCACATGAGGTCCCCTCAGCAGAACAGTACTGCACGCCAAGATTTGGAGCAAGAATCATGCCCTACTCTCCTCTCCCCAAGGGAAAGAAATTGGTTTTTGGCAGCATCGGTTAAGAAGAGCTCTTAACTGGGGGAAGGAGCTGGGAGAGCCACATGCAGCTAACTGTGTGGGCAAGCCTCCTGGAAGGAAAGTCATGTGTTATACCAGGTTCGAGAATCTTAGAAGAGGACATGCCACAGGCAAACAGGACAATGGCCTATACTTCCAAAGGCTCTGGGAAGACCAAAAGGATAAGGGAGATGGTGGCAGGAAACCAGGCACCTGGCGACTGAGGAAGCACATAAGGGGAGGGTCACAATGGCCGGGAGGGTCACAATTGGCTCGCTAGAGGCCTGGGCTCAGCCAGCCAAGTGGATTGATGATATTACCTGACTGGACTTGACCTCTTAAGGCCAGACACATGTTTAGAAAATAAGTCATACCAACAAGATATATAGTTGGGTACTAATATTTCATTTTTGGATAGTGAAAGTGGCAGAATTTGGTGTTTATTATCTAATTTCTTTCACAATGAACATATATATCCATGTACTACCTTTGGAAATAAGACATGAAGCTAATCTACTTACAAAGCTATCTATATTGAGAACACGATCAGTCTTTGCATAAAATAAGTACTTATGCTTCTATCCAAAATAGGGTCTTGAAAGCCCTGTCTGGGAATGGACGATCTAAGCCACTCCCAGGAAAGGTGTCATTCTGGGGCTAGAATGATAGTGGGGAGACTAAATTATGTTCAAAATATTTCTTTTGCCCCTCTGTGGTTTGGTCTTTTAGGGACATACAAATATGCTCCACCTCCCCATAATGACTGATAGAAAGGGTGGCAAATTCAGTTGACTTGTTCTCTATCTTCAAGCGGTATAAAGAGATGAAAGAATTGGGGGGTGGGGGGAATGCCTACTAATTAATTTCCATCTCTTCTTTGGGGAGGCAGGGACAAGAAGGAGGGAGAACAGGACAAGTCCCCTGCCCCCAACTGCCTAAGCCCTCGCTGCCTGCAGACAGGGCTTAGTGCTGAAGCCTACATATGCACAGGTAAATTTCACTTGGTGTGTGTGGTTTTCAGTTGCAGTATTTTGAGGATACATATAATCTAGACTTCTTATTTACATTACATTGGTTTTCACCAACACAACTGCTACAAATGTTTTCTACTTCACTCCTGTCATCCCTGTGGAAATCCTTCTCCAGCACAGGGAGACTGTAAAGTCACAGGAAGAATTCTTTTGAGCGGCGAGAGGACTCAGTTGCACTTCTTCCTACTAGTACAGGAAACCTGAGTGAGGGAAGAAAAAGGGCTGGCCCGAGCCATGAGCCATGAGCCATGAGCCATGAGCCATGAGGCACTAACCCAAGCTTGGCTTCTTTGTGTTTATCCACAGCAAAAACAGAGGAGCCGCTATAAAAAACATCCTTATTGACACTATACAGTATTTGCCATTCTAATAAAACAGTTCCTAGCCACCTAGACGGCCTGGAACAGATACTAAGAAGCACACTTTTTTACAGTCATCTAAGTCCTAACCTCACTTGCAGGGAAACTAAGGCACCAAAAGAACCTCCAGATCTAGGGATTCCGGCCACCTTCCCCATCACCTTCTTCTAGAGGACAGGGAAAAGTAAATCCTGGCCTGACTGAGTTAGCCTCAAAATTAATAGAGCAGGAAAGAAAAGCCAGTCTGTATTTCTAAGGCCATCCCTGAAGTACCTGCACAAACATTTCCTTTAAGCTTTCTTCTAAACCCCCTGGTTTCGATAGAAGTAGCTCCTCACTGCAAAACCAGGTAGAGCCCAGAATCTGGCAACACAGCAGTTTCCTAACCTAAGTTTACTGGACTGAAAGAAATTACAGAGTAGATTAAGATCTTTAAGGCCCCTTAAAACAGGAATTTGAACACACCCTATGGATTTGGGGCCCAGCCCTGTCACCCTGTATTGCAGGCCCCCTAAATAACAAGTTCATGTTCTAAGCCCCAGCACCTATGAATGCGACCTCAGTTGGAAACAGATCCTTTGTAGATGCTGTAAAGTTAAAATGGGGCCATAAGAGGTTAGGGTAGGCCCTAATCCAATGACTGATATCCTTATAAAATAAGGGAAGTTTGGGCACACACACACAGGGAGAATATCATGTGGTGACAGAAGCAGATACTGGAGTGACGTAAGCCAAAGAATGTCAAGAATTGCCAGCAACATCAAAAGATAAGAGTAAGTCCTGAGCTAGATTCTCCTCTAGAGCCTTTAGAAAAAGCATGGCCCCTGCCAACACACCTTGATTTTGAACTTCTAGCCTTCAGAACAACTGTGTTGTTCACCCCATTTGTGATACTATTACTGTAGCCTAGGAAATGAATACAGACTGAATTCTTTCCAATTCTTCAGCTACGATCTCACCTATTCACCTATCCATCCCTTTCTTCTTTCTCTGCACTGTTCCCAATTCAGGATTGTGTGACTTGAAATAGCATAGCTGTACCTTGACATCCATGCAGCCATCCTTGACCTTCCATCAACACTATCTGTGACAGGCCAGAGTTCCCATCCCTGTCTGGGTCACAGCGACACAAGGTCATCTTTACTGCACAGTAGACTTTGCCCCGTGGCCTGCCAACTGAGAACAGCCAAGGAGAGACTCAGGCAATGCACGAGGTGTTGAGAAATACAGAGAAGATGCAGGGAAATGGGTGAAAGGTGAGTGGAAATTAAGAGAGAGCCAGCAGAAATGGGAAGAAAAAAAGGAGAAAGTTCAAAAAGGAGCCTGAAGGTCAATGGCAGAGACAAGAGGCAAAAAGTAGACATCCCTCTCCCTGGTCCCCCAGGGCCAAACACATGCTTCTCTCCCCCTCCCCCACACACTTGACACCTGCCTGGAACTTTACTCCAAAAGCCTGCCAAGCAGGTTAATACCCAGAGACCTGTCTACCCACACAGCTGTTGCACTTTGAGCTTCTGCAAAGAGAAAATCAACCTGCTTCTGTCCAAGAGCTGAGTTTTATTTGTTTTGAATTGTCAATACCTGGAACTTGATGGAGCCAAGTCAACATCAAATGGCCAAGTAACTGGCCCGGCAGATAGATGGGGCTCGGGGTTGATTAAATCACCTCACCTGTGCCAGCTTAAGAAGCAGAGTCACCTGTGGTCCTGGCAAAATGGAGTAGGTATGTCCCAGTCTCACTCCTCTAACATACTCACAGCTCAGAAAGCATCAACAATGTGCCTTGAGCAGTGAGACCAGGAGAATTGATAGGGCTGGGGAAGTGAGTGACCTCTAAATCTCACCTCCATTCCTATAAAACCATTAGGAAAAAAAAAAAGAAAGAAATCCTCTGGCAGTGGCAGTAACGATGAATAATACAAACTTAGTTGGTTACTGACCACACCAGGACCTCGTACCATAATCTTCCTAGGCTCTGGTACTCACAAGTCCACAAATGAAGCTAGCCCCAAGTGACAGGTGCAGTGCTGAAGAGGCAGCCAGATGTCTTGTTGAGAACTTGGACTGGACTGGAAACCCAGCTCCACTGCCTGTAAGCTGTATGCCATTCACCTGGCCAACGAAATTTTATTGAGCACCTACTATGTGCTCTCAGTGGCCTCATCAGCAAAAATGAGGTGACAATACCTGACTGAACAAAGTTCTTCTGAGGAAAGAATATGACAGATATAAAATGCCCAGCACAATGTTGGGCACATTAAAAAGAGCCACTACGAAAGAGAGACTAGAATTGTTAAGGTCCTATCTTCCAAATCAGACCCTGAGACTCAAGGTCTACACAGATTTCTCTACCATCCCTAGAACAAGAATGGTTAGCATGTGTGCTGTTCCCTGCTGTATTCCCAGCAATTACAATGGTGTCCGGCAAATGGCAGGTACTCAAAAGTCTATTTTATGAAAAAAACTGCTGGGTATCCAAGACACTAACACTGGATGCAGAAATATCAAAACTGCCATGACACACTGAATGCCTTTGGAGAAAAAAGAACAGAATTTGAGGTTATAAACAAGCAGGCCTGCCCCCACCTCTGGCCAAAGAACAAAAGGGCCACAGGCCCACTGGTTCCCCCCAAATGAAGCCAAATTAAGAGACCAGCACAAATTCAGACTCAGAGGAGCACACTGGGTACTTTTGGAGAAACAGGTAAAGGATTAATGCCACCTTAGTCATATTCATAAAATGAAGACTGGGGTCACACAAGATTGATGTCCAATTAGGAAATTAGTGTGGAAGGGCCAGAAAAATACATCAAGACTATTATTTTGTAGATGTCTTTTGCAAAGGATGGCTCCCACTTCTGTCGGGATTCAGAGCAATATCCTCTTTAACCTTCCTCTCCTCTACCCATTTCCATTTCAGGTTCAAGCATACCTGAAGAGTGTACCTGGAATGTATAACACAAGTCATTGGCCATCTGGAGCCCCCTGGTACATCATTCACCCAGCACCCTGTCAGCCATGCCTGTTGGCTATCACTCCAACTCTTCTGCCCCAGATGAAACCTTTCCAAACCTCAACCCTGAATATTTAACGGGAAATGCCTTCACTATTTCCAACCCTATTAGCCACTACCAACATGGGACTACTAAAACCCACTAAGATATATGATTAGGAGGTATCCATGTGTATAAGCATTATGTAAAAGAGGGAGTTTGAAAACTTGAGAACCTGAAGGCTAAAGCACCTTCCTTAGGTATGTAACTAGATGACAGGCTTGCTTACTTCTCTAGCCCCAGTTACACTATCTATAAAAATAAGCGTAATAATAACATTCCCTCTCAATGGCATCGTTGCAGGACTCAAGGAAAAAAGAGGAGACCAACTCCTAAATGGCTCTTTTTTAAAGTGAGGTCCAAATGCTGTTACTAGGAACTCTAGTATTCTCTTTCTCTCTAGTGGAAGAATGGACCCAAGTATAAGCTAGAAAACCATGCCAAGAACAAGGCAGCCCTGCAAAGCAGAAGTAGTCCTATTTTTCTCAAGTGATTAACAGGTCCAAGAAAGGCTGTGGTACAATTTACAAGGGCCACAGCCAAGAGAGATTTATATGCGTATGGCCTTCGGATGGTTTTCTAAGACTGTGTACAACCCTCCCTTGGCTGAAGATCTCAGCAGCAAGTAATTTTCTAATTGATTCATTAGCACTCCAATCAACTAGTACTTTAGACACAAAGGGCCCTACTTGGGTCTGAATGTCTGAGCCTGGGATGCTGCGCTGAATGGACCACTCCTGCTCCTTCCTGGGTTAGCACAGCCCAGGGGCAGGCTCAGAGAGCCCCACATGGAGACCCTCCAACATGGGAAAAAGACTTAGAGCCTGGAAACAGAAACAGAGCTTACAGAGCTTTGTAAATGTTAATTTTTTGTGACCAGAATTTTCTGACTGGAACACGATTATGCAAAAATGTTAAATTAAAAAGAAGGAAAACAGCCTAAAAGGAAACATTCCCTCTCAAAAGTTAATGTGAAGTTAGTTTTGGTGGTGGAATGATAGGCGACTTTTTCTTCCTTCCACTTTTCAAAATAAGCATATACAGGACACATTTCTCTAGTTTTCTCAAGTGTAAAGCCTCAGCGATTACACCGAATTCCCAGGGTTACGGTAAGGATGAAATGAGATTATGTATGAAATAAGCAGAACCCAAGAGTTGTGGGCACAGGACAGAGCACCAGAGTTACCCACAAGAGCTCAGAGACTGGTGGGCCCACCTGCCATTCCAGCCAAGAATCAAAGTTTGCTCAGGGAGGTTATGGATTTACTCCTGTCACTTTCGAATTACTAAAGCCACAAATGTTAAAACTCAGATCTCAAGAACAATACTGCGATCATTTAAATATAAATTAAGCTTTAAAAACAATCTTTCTTCATCATTCCATATTCCTTTTGCATGCGGGATATTGACAAAAGACAAGGTCCTTCAAAGGACAAACCAATAGGAAGAAACCTCCAGAAGATACTCTAAGAAACTTTGCTGGACCCTTGTGAGATTTAGGACCTCCTTGCTGCCTGCTTACACCCAGCTATAGAAAAGTCCTCAAATGTAACAGTATTTTGGAAGGACTCCTGACTCAGCCCAGCCTGGATGAGCACTCTCCCTTACCCATCCATCCATCCACCCACCCACGCAGTCACTCATCTGCCAGCCACCCACCCATTCAGCCATCTACCTACCTGCTTATCCATCTACCCATTCAGCCAAACGTCTCTAAGCATATTTTCTGTAAGGAAGTCCTGATGAGCCAACAAGCAGTGGGAACTCCTAGCACACTAACAGGCTTCCCTCAGTATGCATGGCTTTGGACTCAAGGTACATAAAAGAACCAAAGGCTTAGAGACACTACTTTGCTCATCAAAGCTCAAAACTCCACAACTAGCATAGGATATCTCAAGAAGCTTAAAGGAAACATCAAGTCCTATTTCACCTAGCAAGGAATTCACTTGTTACCCAGGAAGTGGCATTCTCCAGAAAAGCCAAATGGGTTCAAACTTCTTGGCTAGTAGGTAAGGTTGCTTCTTCAAGTGACATCATGAAAAAATCCTTTTCCACAAAACATCCCTAGGAAATCTCTGTTAGAAACTGTCCCCATTGGGCTCCATCCCACCCCCATTTCCTATGAGGCTTCACCTCATCTCCAAACCCGTTCCTCCCTTTCCCTCACCTCCCACTCTCCAGAGTAGAAAGTCACCCATTCATGTCTTACTGCAGCAACCTTAACAAGGCAAACAAAAATGTGGGTGGATCCACAAGCAGGACACAACTGAGCTTCACTCATCTATTTGACCATCTGAGCATCTATTATGATAGTCATAGTACCCACTATTATTACCATTCAAAGAAATGTGCAGACTATGCAAAATGCACCCTCAGGCAGTCATCCCGCCCCCTGTGCAACCCTCGGTTTCCTCATCTGTAAGGTAACCAACAAGATTCCCCACACAGTCTGCCATCAGGATGACGGTTCTCCAAGGACCTTGACCAACTTTGGAGCTGAATACAGATTGTTTTTATTTTACATCTAAAGAGGCCTCCGCTCTCTAATTAGAACAAGGCAGATCCGTTCTTTCCAAAGAAATCAGGCCCATTGTAAGAGGAAGAACTTTGGGCCAAAATCTAAGCCAAAGTGAGAAAAAGCAAGGTCACCTCTAACTTTTTACATCTGAGAAATCCCAGAAATCCTCAACTCAACTCACCTCCCATCCCAACCCCTGATTTACACATACATAGCCAGCCCAATCATGCAGCTTCAACCTTGAAGATTTTTCTCTTTAGCTGTTCTAAGATGCTTCCACTTGTAAAGGCCTTGGGTACTCGCCACACTCACCGCGCCTCCATGCCAAGATCTCTCCACGGGGAAGTTAAAGGTTAGAGTATCCAAAAGTGAACCACACAGAGTCAGAACCCACTTCTGACCACCCTCTCCCAGGTTCCATAGAAGTCAAGACAAAAGTGGGCAGTATCCCCAAAGTGTGACCTGACCCCAACCTCCCCAATGCTACAGCCCAAAGGCAATGGAGGTGGTATTCAACAAATCTTCATTGAAATGTACTTAATTGGGCAAAATTACAACCGAGCCAGCTAAAAACTAGGCAAAACCCTAAAGCCACCATCTACATTGAGAAGCGACCCTGAGGTCCAGCAGTGGAGAGATTTTACTAACATGCTTCTTCCCATCCACAGATACAGACTGAGGGACCAGAGCACAACTGAGAATGAGGTCAATCTCTGCACTTTGTAGATGGGAAACAACAGCACAGAGGGGATTGACTACCAAAATCACATGGGACCAGAAGCTGACATGGACCCAGACCCTGAGCTACAGGTAGCAGACCATGACCCCTCTTGAGAATACTCCCACATCCCAATATTGGGCCAGGTTGGCCAGCAGGAGGAAAATCTCCCACTCCACTGTCACTGACCTGATGCTCTGACTCCAGAGAGCTGAAGCCCACAGCCAGTGCATCTTACTGTCTATGGACTCTCCTGGTCTTAAAGGGGCACATATCACTTCACGCTCTGCAGCGAAGGGACACCTCCCAAGCCCCCTAATTCCCACCCATCGAGACCCACATTCCAACCCAGCCTTTCCCATGTACCTGCCTCCCAAAGAAAACATAGTACAGTGTGGCAAGTCCTTGCCTGGAGACCAGCAGCCCTAGGATTGGGTACACCCTTATCTCTCTGGTCCTCAACTCCTGCATCTATGAAATAGAAGTGATGAACCTTCACAACTACCTGCTGGGCCTTTCACACACAGATCTCTTTTCAGAGATCTTGTAATTGTGATGGGGAGAAAAAGTAAGCCATATATAATTCTCTCCAGAGGGAAGAAACTCAGAAAAGCTAGAAACCCAGGAGGCCAACCAAATGGAAGTCCCTTTGAACCTGGGCCCAGGCTAAACAGAGAACTCTGCTAGGACATGGTGCTTAGGGAGGTATGGACTTCTGAACACACCATCTACAAGTGTCATTTTTCAGGCCCATGGATTTCAGAATAACTACAGCCAAGAGGAAAAGGGGCGAAACAAAGCAAACCTCTCTGAGAAAGGTGGGGGTAAAAAAACGTGAACTTCTCATGCCTTCTAAAAGAAAGGGGCTAGTTAGGTAGAAGGCCTCTCCCACACTGGGAGGTGCTCAGGCCAGGACAGTGGTGTGACTTGCCCCCGCTTCGCTGCAGTGCCTGGCACATGCAGCTTGCAATGAACATTTGCTAAGCGAATAAACAAAACTAGGTATTCTGTCCTGCTCTGGGCATGGGACTGCGTGCACAGCAGACACACAGCTAAATGTGAACTGAGTCAAAGTTCTGGGCACTATCTACCCGGATATAAATAAAAGAAGAGGGCACCAAGTGTAAATACTATAATGGGGGGGTCTCCCCCTAGTTTAAACAAGCCACTCCCACCCTCCCTTTCAATTCAAGGTGAATTCTTGGCAAACTAAAGTTATTCTAAAATCCAGTCTAAAATCTCCTAAAAAGCCAATTCCTCTCAGGACACTAAAAAACAGGATTCAGTTTACACGATGGTATTTCAAGAAGGCAGCTATTGTACACAGGAAAGTGAACCTGAGTGCACACCCTTCTATCCACACTCCCCCATCTTTGTTCAAGGGAACACAGTCCCAAGTTGGGGCTCCTAGAACACAGCTCCCTCTCCTCCACCCACATTGCCTGGCCAGGCCCCATTAACGCACTGCTCATGCCATCAACACTGTTGTTTTGGAATGTGCCAGTAATTCTAGTGGCAGGAACAGCAAGCTTTAAGCTCAGCAGAGAAACCAGCTGGAGAGGCAGCCTCATGAAATAATGAAATGCCAAACCAACCCCTACATCTTCTCCAGTCTCTCAGGTCACCTACCAGATTAGAAGGCCTGTTGCTACGGCAACCATATCTTGCAAGTGCTGGCTGAACTTCCCCATAATTTTTAACCCTTTAACCAGCTGGGGGGAGGGTGGTGTGCAGACAAACCCAAACTGCGAGAGAGTTGGCCTGCTCCGGCTGTGCTTTTACAAATTAAAGCAAGAAAAAGAAAAACAGTGGCTGGGCAGGAAAGAGGAGTGGGGGGTTGGGGGGGGAGGGCTAAGGTCCTCAGTTAAGCAAACAGACAGTGGAAAGGGAAAGGAAACACTGCACACATCCACCTTTCCTTCCCATCGCGGCTCCACAAAACAACCGCACTCAGTGGCCATGCAGCAAACTTTTCATGCACCTGGCAACTCGTCCACCACACAGGAGCCAAAAATGAGGTGGGAATAAACAAAAGCAAGATGAGACTCTGCCTGCCCTCCCGGCCAGGCTCCGTGCCCTCATGCTGCAAACTATTGCGGGCCCTTCTGTGGTAAGCAGAAGGCGGATGGGAGCCAGGCGGAGGGGGACAGATGGCCAGGCAAGCACTGGCACTTTCCAGTTGTCTGATGGGTGCAGGCTGCCAAACAAGCCCCCACCTCCTTGCAGTCCCCTGCAGCCCCACACACAGCTCCTGGAAACCATGGTGCCGGCTCTAAGGGAACAGGAGATACCACGCCAAACACTGGTGCTCAGGGAAGCCAGCTTTCCCCCCACATCTGCAAGCCATGGGAGATGCATGGAGGGGCGTCCACTCTGAACTACCCAGGCCGCTGCTCCTCTTTCCACGTCACAGAAGTCTGCCTCCACCCTCTCCCAACCATTCAACCCTCTTTGTGCTCAATGACCAGAGTTCATAGGATCCTTCAAGAATAAATCTTTAAAACGACTCTCCTCAGCCTCTTGTATTTGACAGGGAAGACTTATTTAATAAAACCACACAGAGGCAGAAAATGCCCTCCGTGGCTTTGCCACTAGGGGTGAAGGCCCCTCAACTCGTACCACATCTTCTGCGGGGGAGTCATGTCAGGGAAGGCATGGGGCTCAGTGGGAACAGAGGCTCCTGACTGACCTACTGACCAGACAGACTAACTGGCCAATAGAAAGCCTATGTGGTTTCCTCAGAGAGCCAAGAAAAGGTAGGAGAAAGGAAGGGAGAACAGGAGAGAGATTGAGGCCCCCACTGAGAAGAAAGAAAAGGCCAAAGGCGGCAGGAGAGATAGGAGAAAAAGAAAAGGCAGTGAGGAAGTGAGGAAGTGAGGAAGGCTGCAGGGACAACTCTGGACTCTAATGAAAAGCTTGGCAGTGGGTGACAGTGGGCGCAGGGGAGCTGCCCAAGTCTCCCCCAGAGTGCCTCGCACAGGGACCCCCAGAGGCACTTGAGCAATGAGGCTGCTGTGCTGCACACAGATCACAGCCCCACTCCTGATAGAAGGTTCCGGATTCACATACAGAATTGGGTAGGGGTTGGGGACAGGATGTACGACAACATAGGGGTGGACAGAGCTCCAGTAGGGTTTTTCTTGGGGGGGGTGTGGCACAGAGAAGGTCCTGCCAGTGTACTAGCACTATTAAGCAGAGAAAAAGGAGAAAATTCAACCCTGCACACTCTGCCGCCACCTCGCCTTCCTGCTGCCCAGCCAGCCTGGCCACATCCACCTCTCACCATGCAGTGGGACACCTGGGAGGAAATCTAGTCCAGCGAATTAAAGTCCTTATGTTCTCTTTGCCAAGTAATTAACGACATACGTACCACAAACAGCCCAGCACCCAGAGAGGAGTGATTTTTATTAGTACGTTCACTTGTCACCCAGCCCTTCTGCACACGAAGCGGTCAGTCAGGTTAAAGAGGACCTGAGCAGAGGCCGTGGGATGGGGGTGAGGGCGAGGGCAGGGCCCTGTCCCTGGGGAAAGGGAGGGCTCAGCTTAAACTCGGGTTTTATCATTGGGCCACACGCTTCACAGGCACTGGAACACTGATAAAAGAGGCTGGGGAGGGACCCCTCAAGGGCAGACTCTCCATAGCCAAGGTGAGTGAGCAACTAGTGCTTATAGTACCTAACCCATCCAGGCATGGGGGTTTGCTTATACTAGGGTCTACTTCCCTAACCTACTCAAGGGCAGGGCTGTGATCACACTTTGATATCCCTCTGCAGTATCCAGGACAGGACAAGGCAGGAGCTCCAAGAACACTTGCAAGATAAAAGGGAATCAGCTCTTTCCATATTAACTTACCAGATGGGCAGGCTGCCACCAAGCTTATCCACTGTTTGGTCCCATTTATCCAAATCCTTCATTCCCCAAATCCTTACTGGGCACTTACTATGTGCCAAGCATACAAAAATGAAGACTAACACACCTGTCTGCCCTCAAGGAGCACCTTATCTGGCAAGTAAATGCTGCATTCTTATAGCTCTCCATTCCTGCCTGGTACACTGTTGGCCCTCAGTATTTGACACTTGGGTTCCCAGTAGGTGTGCCCCTAAGGCTTGGCCAGCATGCCCCGCTCAGGTGGAAAAGAAAGCACAAGCAGTCTCAGGACTTTTGCTCAAAATCTCAGTACCTATTGACAGTGCTGACCAATTGCTTCATAAGCAATTCCACAACTGCTGAACCATGTTTTCAGGGGCTGCAGCTTGCGCCCCGCTGCAGAGCATAGACAGCACCAGGACAAGAGACAAGAAGCCGGGCTTCCAGGCTGTTATCAGGAGAATGGGGACAGGTGAACTTCTACCCTCCGGGCCTCAGTTTCCCCTGCTGGTGTACTGAGAGGGTTGTCCAGCTGACGTAAAGGCATTCTAATATACAACATGAGGCGAACAGCGCCATCCTAGCTGGACTTGACTTCGGGAACAAAGGATGCAGCGACGAGGATTCCAGGCAGAGTGGGTATCCCGCTGCTGCGTCTCCACCCATGCTCTCAACAACACACGCAAATTCTACCCACAGCTCTGAATAATAACAGAAGTAACATTTAGGTAAGGTTGGGGATTAAGCTAAACCTCACTTAAGAGGCAGAGATGTTGGCATTTGGGAGCAGGAAACAGGCCTGGGAACGTACTTAATACCTACCGCAGAGCAAAGCGGATCACAGCCAGCTCCTTACTCAAGAGTGTCTTCTGCCCCTGCCACACTTCCCCCCTCTTGCTAACTCCAGATACTTGGAGGGTACCAGGCCAAAGAGTAGGGGCTGGAGGTCAGTTTTGGAAGACACATTTTCAGAAGAACATTTAGCAAACCAGAAGCCAGGCGAGATGCCTTCCAAAACAGAACAGGAGCTATTTTATTTTAAATGGAAACCCCTTGGCGGGGGCAGAGGAATTTTATGGGAAGAACAGAACATGAATGAGTTGTTATAATTAACACCCTGCCCCTCCAAAAAAAAGCTGTCATAAGGAAGAAGAAGTCTTTCCACTTGGTGGTGGTAACAGCAAGCACATACACTTCTAACCATTCTAACTGTCTAAGACTGGGATATGCGGCCCTGTCGAGTCGTGAGCTACCCGTTCCTGGTGGTGAAGTAGAGGCTGTAGAAGAAAATTGGGAACTAGGGCCAAGCAGATACTCGTGTTCGGAAAGGACTTCAAAGGTTATCAACTGATAAGATGCTGATGGGAGAAATATAAAAAGGGGAGCATTCAGGCCCTTCATATTAAAAAAAAAAAAACTTTTCTAGGGAAGAGAGACAGACAGACAGACGGACTGACCAACCTAAGGGGACATGGAAATGTTCTGCCCACCTCTCAATGACCTGCAGAGGGCTTTTTATAAACAAGTTTCCCCATTATCCTTGGTCAAACTCCACCCAACCTTCTTCCCAACTGCAGAGGTCACTATGTTTTTGTGGCAAAAGCTGCAGGTGGTGACTGAGCTGCTGGATAAGAAAAGTTCCTTTATATAAAAAGAAAAATGTTTAGGGTGCTTCTGTGCAGCAGAGAATCAAAAAACAAGTTTGTGGAGTGGACCCGGCACAAGAAATGGAACAGGTAGGCATCATCATTTTAGGAGGATGAGCTGCCCTCTTGGCACCCCACACCAGCCTCATCCAACCTGGCATGCTGAGGATGGATGGCAGACCACTGTGATTAGTAAAAACTCACCATCTACCTCAGAAAAATGTTCAGATCACAAATCAGTGATCACGACAGAGACAAACCGGGACCTCTTGCCTCTAGTTAATTTCAGTGAGAATCAAACACGTTATAATTGCCAAGTCCTTCAGAGCTTTGTTCACTTGCTGAATTGTCATGACCTAGAACAGTGCCTGGCACATAACATGTGCTCAAGAAACTTGTATAAAAAATGGATATTTTAAAAGAATAAGCAAACCAAGTACCTTTTCTCTTAGTTTTGGAATCAATTACATAACAACTTCTTTTTCCCAGCTGATTGATTCATCCATCTCCTTGCATCTGGCTCAAAATATTACACTCAAATTATTTTGCATTCCCTGAGTCAATGACAGGATAAAGGAGCTGTCTACAAGCTTAAGGGGAAATGCTATGGGAATATGGAACTCTTAGTATGAGCTCCACAAGAGTAGGATGTCTGTTTTGTTCTCTTTTTATACCCCAAAATGTGGTATAATAGGGCATATGGCATACACTTAACAAGCACTTAAAGAATCAGCAAACACGTTCTGCTATGATCATGGTAAGTCACTTCTTCTTCCCAGGCCATCTTATCTCAACTAAAACGTGACAGTGCTAGAGAGATTCAGGGGTTCCCAGCCAGTTCTAATGTATTTGAAAGTCTGTGATCCAGGTATGCTGGCCTACAAATGGCTCTGATCAAAGAAAGCCTGCTGGGGTCTCCCCAGGTGTTGCCACAAAAGAGGAAGCTAGGAGGCAGTGTGGTACTACAGAAAAAGCACAGGTTTTAGAAGCCAAATGTTTAAGTGCCAGCTCTGCTTGGGACACAGGACCTTGGGGATGTCAATGAACCTCCCTGAGCCTCAATTTCCTCATCTGAAAAATGGGGGATCATGCCAAGCTGGCTCCCCAGGTTGCAGCCTAAATTATACAATAATGCATGAAAAAGCACCTTACAAGGGTTAGGGTTAGTGGTAGCACTAATTAGCTTAGTAGTAGGTTAGGGTTACAGTAAGACTCCACAAACCCTCACTCACAGAGGGACCCATGTCACTTCAAGCACTAAACCTTACAATTACTTCTACCCTCAATGGGAGATGCCAATTCGGAATAAAGGATAATCAAGACCAGATCCCAAAATCACATTATACAAAGAACAAAGATCTGTAAGTTATTAGTTCATATCTTGAGCCTTTTGCTCCTTTCTCAGGAGAATGAACAGAGGTTTAAAGCAGAGAAAGGAAAATATTTGGAAAATTGAACACCCCTGAAAAGAAGACAGGAGTCATGCTATTCCAAAGCTGCAATTCAACCCCATACTGATGGCTGCCCCCAAAAGATCTGGGTCTCCCAGAAGACAGGGAAATGGAAGAGGGGTGGGGATGGTAGAGCCTTTAGGATAGCTTTAAGCCTGAGTAGGACCTCAGAGAGGAGGTATGGAGTCTGTTTTCATAGAGCAGGGGCCAGGCTTCCCTCCTCCCCACAGCCAGCAAAACAAGCAAAGCCGTAATCAGTGGTACATATCAACGCAGTATCTATGAGCAGAAGTGACAGCCAAAATCAAAACAAGTGACCTTTCTGGACATACCGGTTGCATTCAGGCCCCCCACACTGCAATGATGCTGCTGGGCAATGTGCATTAAAAGGTAAAAGGCCTCATTTTTAACTTTCTCTGACTGGTAGGCGTTGTCATCCTCATTCCCCCGCACAGGTTTAGTTCTCCCTTCCTCACTACAGAGGGTGCAACCAGAAGTTCTTCTGGAAAGAGATCAAGGGGCATAATTTAAAAGAGCTCAGGAAAAAGATAGGTTCAAGGCTTGGCAAATGTTTCTTGACTGGGTGACTTAAGGTAAAACTGAAAAGTTACATCTTTTATTCCCAATCTGGCATCCTATATTTGTCCAGCTCTTCACCCTCATGGTAAGGGCAAGCAGAAGAGATCGCAAACACATCCATGCAAACAAATATCCAAGCAAGAAAAAAATCCCTCCCTTTCCTACTGCTCATTTCTTAACTCTGGACGGGCAGTCTCTCACAGTGTGCTGGGTGCTTGTTACTTCGCTAACAAACAGGGATTGGGGAGCAGGGGGTCAGGCAGCAGTATCTGTGCTCAGGTTCCCATTAAGGCCACAAACAGAGGCAATCCACTTGGTGAGGACTCAACAGGTGGAAGCCTCCATCCACCCCACCCTGGCTCCTCTAGGTGACCCCTACACAGGCACAGGTTCCTGCCATCCAGGGGAGAAGATATTCCATCAGGAAGGAACACCCTATGGTATATTCCCCACCTCATCAACTCCCAGCCTTGAGAGCTTCAAGAAATAGAAGGGCCCCAAATCTAACTTTTTTCAGACCAGGTATTTGGTTTTATTTACTTAAGTTCTAGTTTATCTTCTTAAGCTGTCCAAACATTTGTCAGAGCATCTCCACCACATGCTAGGCTGCCCTAGGGGTTAGTTCTGCTTTTAGTGGTGGATTTTTTTCCTTCATTCTCTCCCCCAGATAATGGCACTGCCTTACATTTATAAGATCTATATACTTCCCAGCAATAGTAATCTGATTGGCTGGGGGTGGTGGGATAGAGTGAATTGTCTCAGAGAGGGTCTGCATAGCACATTGTTGTTTTATTTAGATTACATATTTACATGGTGATTCTTAGACAGAGGTACCCAACGTAATCCTTCCAGCCCCCAAGGTCTGGATATTCTACTCTGCAGGACATTCCTGGGAAGGGAGGCACCAGGCCTTAGGAAACCCACTCTAGCACAGCACCCCTGAATGCCCAGAAACTGTTTGCTGAGTCACATCTCAGTTTCCACGGGAAAATTAGATAAAGATAACTTTGCTTACTGCAGCCAGATGAGGTTTCCAATCCAGAACTGCAAACCTCTTAACTGCATGCTGCCTTGTTTTGCTAACTTGGAAGTAGGGACAAGTAAGTGTTCCTTCCTCCCCAGCTCAAAGGGAGTGGCCCAAGGGAGGTCACAGTCAGTCTTCAGTTATAATGTGAATAATGAACATTTCTTCACTTGAAGGAAAAACATTTAGCACCAGTCAGAGAAATGAGAGCAATCTTGTTACCAAAGCAGCCATGTGATGCCACACTGGACAGTTAAAAGAAGAGGAATAACCTTTGTTTATACTCCTTTCTCCCCAGTAACCACATTGTTTTCTGGTCCTCAAAGAAACAGCCTCTTAAAAAACCAAGAAGTTATGGTGGGGTGGGGGTGGAGAGTGGAGTTTGCATAGCATTGTTGTGCCTGAAACCACCCTGTATACTACCAATTTTTTTTTAAATGTCAAAATAAAACCCCTATACCATTAGAAAGGTATATTGCAGGGAAAACAGGGAAGGCGTGGAGAGTTTCCTTAATAAGACTTAACCTGGGATTTACCAAATCTTCCAACTCTTCAGGAACAGGGTGATTTGCATAGAGCTTTGCTCACCTGCTCTCTAGAGAGTTCTGGATGGGCCACCTCCCCACACGTGTTATCAGAGGGGAAACACAGGGGACAGACCAGGTTCCTGGCAAAGCTGGGTGGGCCTCCGGAGGGCTCAAGTGTTGGTTCCTAATTGAAATAAGAACTTCTTCCCCACAGACTAGCCTGGTGTATGAAAAGACATCACAGCGTCCAAAGAGAACACTCTAGAGTAGAGATTGGTAAACTTAGATGAACGAGCCAAGCCCGCTGCACCACCTGTATTTGTAAATAAAATTTTACTGGAACCCACCATACCCATCCATTTCTGTATTGTCTATGCCTGCTTTTGTGCTACAACTGCAGAGCGGAGAAGTTGCGACAGAAACCATACAACCCACAAAGTCTAAAATATTTACCATCTGGACTTTCACAGAAAGTCTGCCGAATCCTACACTCCAGAGACAAATGCATTCCACTATAAAGGGTATAGCAATAGATGAGTTTCAAAGAATGAGGACAGCTAGTTCAGCACCTCCACTTCATAGATGGAGAAACTGAGGCCTAGGGAGGAGGTGACTTGCCAGGCTCAGACTACTAGAAAAACTGAGATCCCACCTGCCTTCCAACTCAGCACTCAATTTACCACAAAGTCAAGGGAGAGGCTTCTCATAAACAAAACACCAGCAGCAGAGAAACATATAAATAGAAAATTAAAATCGTACAAACAGATATTAATGCTTAGCCCTAGTTTAACATCAGAAATGTGAAAAATGGGGAGGCAAGGACATGGGATGGTCTGAACAAATTCATATCCAAAAGGGCAGATTATTTTAAGCCCTTTAGAAATACCCCTTCCATATAACCAAAAGCACATGTGCTAATTACAAATCCTGCCTCTGCTCCTTACCCAGGCAGATGGCCACATCTCCTCTCCACAGAGATAGTGAACTTGGCAGAACCAAACGCAAATAGCCTTTTTTTAAGTTGCCTGTAATTTCAGTTTTTCTAGGTTTTCACACAACTCTGCCCTTGAGGAGACCAAATTAGTGAGATTTGTGCTCAATTTTAACAGTCCGATAATTAAGATCTCTCCCAAAAGGAGTGCCTAGCACTTCCCCAAAACAGATGTAAAAAATAAGGCTGAGAGGAAAAAGCAGATGAAAAAGACTCAGACCCTTCCCAGAGGAGGGGAGGCGGAGGGTCGGTCAGAATCCATATTCTCCATTTCCAGAGCTTTCCTCGAACCCATACTGGGGAAAACACTGGGCAACGTGAATGTTGCATGGCGATGAAGCAATATTACAAAGTTAAAATAATTAGCTGGCATGTTGACAGAGGCTCCATTGTGCTGCACGGTGAAGCAATCAAAGTGCAAGGGCATTACACACAATGTTGAAAGGCCCTTGGCAGCCACAGGTACAAGAGGTGAGGACGTGCTCTGTCATGTCCGCAACATGGTTCCCTAAAGGAGGGGATGCAGACGTGTGTGTGTGTGTGTGTGTGTGTGTGTGTGTGTGTGTGTGTAATGGCTAGTGGTAGGATGAGCCTAGAGTTAGGTTTTCTAAAATTAATTTCAAAAAAGCAATCAACAAAATCCCAATAATAACTATTTGAGAACCTACAGTGAAAGACAACTGAGAAACTGAATAGCACAACACTTGCTTATAAGCTGAGTGGTCTATAAGAGGAAGGCAGGGGGCTGGGAGTTGGCGCTCACATGGTGGATGCCAGGGAGGGCAGATGCTCTCCCACTCAAGTGACTCTAGGTGCTCTATTATCTCCCTTGATCACACTATCTAGACGTGTCATGAACTACCACTCCCACTCGCCTGCACACCCTTCGATTTCCCAGCTCTTCCAACAGCTGCCTCCCACCCCCACTCCCGCCTTGCTCACACTGGTTCCTACACTCCTCCAGCCAGACTCTCCTTGAAATCCTTCCTGTGGGCTGTGCAACTTAGCCGTTCAGAGCACTGAATGCCCATGCTCAAATCCTGGCACTGACACTTACCAGCCGTGTGACCCTGGGCAGGTTACTGAACCTCTCTCTACCTCAGTTTCCTCGTCTAGGAAACTAGTTATACTAGTTCTGACCTCACAGAAAATGGTGTGGGTTAAATGAGCTGGTTTACATAGATCATTGAGAACACCGTCTGGCACAGTCAGGGCTAAATAAGTATTGCTAAGGCCCTCACCCCTCCTTGGAGGCCACCTCCTCCAGAAACCTTTTTCTAATTCCCTCTGTGGGTTCACTGCTGCTGACATTTATTGCTTATTTATATCTTATTTTATAGTCATGGCTATTTATATAATTATTGTCTACATGACTGAGTTAGGCAAAGTACTGACTATACCCATTCCCCTACCCTGCAACATAGAGATGCAATCTCAGGCAACTTTCCAGAACCTTCATTCGCGCCATTACACGGTTATATCAGAATCCTCTCAACAACCCTGCGATACTCCAGACTGTTACCCCAAGTAGACGGTTGAGGAATCTGATGCTTAATCTCACTAGGATGGGTGACTTCCCCAAAATTACATAGTGAGTTAGTATGCTGCTCTTTAATTCAGGTTTGTTGAAATAATAAAGAAACAGCTTTCAGGGCTCAATCAAGACAGATACTAATGCATGCAAATGCACAGAAAAAAGTCTACAAGGACACTCTCCAACTGGCCAAATCCTGGCACTGACACTTACCACCCGTGAGGCAAGACAGCAGGGGATGAGAGAAGGGGGTGCTCTTCATTTTTTATTTTATATACCTCTGTATTTTAGCAACATGTAACACACAAAGTACTTAGGTGTTACTTATATAATTAAAAATAACAAGAATTGTGTTAAACTCAACTCCTACAGAAGGCCTGGAGACCATTCAGATTTAATTCGAATAAAACTTTAGATGTGTTCAATTTTCTTGGACAAAGAGCATGGTAAGAACCAGCTTTGGAGTCAGACAAACCCACTTCCAAGCCCAACACTGCCCCCGCCCTTAGGGCTAAGTGACACCATTCAAGCCACTAGACCTCTCGGAGCCTTGAATTCCTTGTGTGGGAAGAGAATGTGATCTTATTCACTCCTGGGTTTCTGGGAAGCTGACCTGAAGTAGCATGTGAAGTTCTGATACAGGCTCTGCACACAGACAAGAATCTAGCCGGCTCCCTCTGGTTTTGAAGGGTTAATCCTAATCTACTATATCCATGAGTCGGCCCTCCCAAAATTATCTACTTGGGCAAAAAGAAAAGGGAAATAAAAGAATACCACCAACCATGCCAGCCCATAAACACCTGCTCCTTGATACTCTCCTGAGATGCTAGCCATTTGAGGAGTCAGACAAGATTCAGGCAATAAAAGCGACGACAGAAACCTCCTTGTGAATGAGGTCACTGATGCCCCATGGTCTCTGTAGTCCAATCTGTGCCTCAGGTTTCAGGGACGTAAAAAGCATTCAGATAAATGGGTCTCCACTACTGAGCTCTTACACAGGGAAAAACATCTAAATCAATTAACATGTACAAAGTTCCTACAGACTCCACCACTGGCATCTGAGCATTGAAGGGTGAGAGGAGACAGAATGAGGGGCTGGGTCCCGGCCCTCCTAGGCCAAGGCTGCCTCCACAGCCAACCCCTTGTAACACTGCTCATTAGTATCTTCTCCAGGAAGCGAAACTCAGATCATCTATGAAACAATGTGCTGCCAGTTCTGATGCACTTTTGTTTTTTAAATATGCTGTGTATACCACATGACCCAACCATTCCACATGTGAGAGTATCATCACATCTTAAGTGCATAAACATTTAGCCACCAGGATGTTCATCACAGTGTTGTTTACAATATGAGAAAACTGGAAACTATTTTAATGTCCATAGTGAAAGACTGGTAAACTATGTCACGTCCAAGAAGCAGAATACTTGGTGCTCACTGAAAAAGATGGAAAACAGCTAATGGCATGGAAGAGCAGAGGTTTATGGGAGCCCTTCACCCAGTATCAAAACAGATGTTTAATGAAGAAAGACTGCTCTAGAGGACGGAGATACTAGGGTATCATCCAGGAAGGGTCTTGCTTGACTGCCTACAGTCTAGTAACTCCCAACATAGTCACCTGTAATGTTCCTGAAACAGTTTTAGGATTCCTCAGCCAGATGAGGTCCTGTGGTCAAAATATAAGTTTGGGAATCACTATACTGTATTTATATTGTTCATCTACCCTACACCTTACCCTATCCCACTTCTGAGATCTACAATGCATCCTAATGCACTAAAACTTCTGAGAAGCCCTACATTGAAAAACCGCCTAATCCTGAATTTCCCAGAAGCACCTGGATACAGACCTTTTACCAAAACATGTCTGAACATCTCACTGATGTTCACAGAATGCTGATAGACCAGATAGAACCCCAGATGTGGCCACGAGGCCTAAGGACCACTTGTACCTCTCACTTACTGGAGAATCTGCAGCCAAACCATCTCCTGATCCTGGGCACAACCTGTTCACCTGGTAACTGGACTAAGTAAGAGGGAAAACCTTAGGGGTCTCAAGGGGAGGCATATAGGTGGGAAGCTCAGCGGTCAGGCCTCTTGGTACCTAACGCCCCTTAAATTAGTAGACAGTTCCAATTTTTCTGTTTTATTATTTGGGCTTCCACATAAAACTTCAAGAAATAGTTTTTCTGCTAAAAAGAAAAAAAAATAGTAAGTTAAAAACCACCAAAGCCTATGTCCCGTAAGTTCCCTTCTAACCATTACAGTTGACTTCCTCTAAATCTGTATTTCATGCGGGAAAAAGTCCTCTCAAATGGAAGGGGTGAGCCAGGCTTCCTGGAAAAGGCGAGGGTTTGAGCTGAGCCTACTCCAAAAGAGGCTCCACGGGTTTAGGGTTGGGGATGAACAGGGAGCCTGGCTCTGGGCAGGAAGGCAGGGAGCAGGGGTGAGCACTGCTGGGGGAGATGAGAGGAACTGTGCAAGTAAGTAGATGGATGAAAAGGCATCTTGAAAACCAAGGTCAAGAATATCCAGGTGGAGGCTGACAGCAAGAAATCGGCTGATGTTTGAAGAGTTATGCGATCAAAACAAGAGAGCCACTAGTTAGGTGACTATAGCGGATGGTTTTTATGGCTCAGCGTGGAGGAAAGGCTGAGGTGAAGAAGTGCTGCAGTCACCTGTGCTCGTGGTCTGGCTATACAAGGGCAGAGGCAGAATTCAAGGTTCAGTTTAAATGAGAGCTTCAAACTCTATCTCCAGCTCAAACCTAGTTTATGAAGATGCCCAAAACAGAACTGGATATTCAGACTTGCCAACCAGTCTGAGAACTCGACCTATCCTTTTGGCTGAGATGGGATTCCCAAGGATGGTACTCTGAACGTCCCAGGTACACACACTCCTCCCATCACATGTTCTATGAGAGGCCTATGTAGTGTGAAAGATCATCCTGGGGACATCCCAGGAGAAATTAAAACATGGACTGGAACTCAGTGTGTCTGGAAAAACAAGGCATTCATACTTTCTCCTCTATGCTTCCTCCAACAAGGAAGGTTTGATCACGTTTTGGCAATTCGTTTGCCCCACCTTCCATGCCCCTCTGGATTGCCATCTGGCACTCTAATTTGAGCGGCCATTCTTCAGTCAAACACCACACACCTTACTCAGATTCTCCAAGGCCTTTCTAGAAGCTAGAAGCTGGCTCTGTCAAACAGGTATGGAGCTTGCAACTGGAATTCAGTTATGATCTGCATCCACCTTCCACTAATCTGGAAATCCAACCAACCAGGAAACACACATCACTGGGCAACTTCCAGCCCGGTGTGTGACGACAATGACAAGGAACTCATCTCTCATGACGATGTTATTTAACTGACAATGGCTGACTAGAACATGGTAGTGAAAAAAGTTCTGAACCTGGGGTTGGAAGGAAAGGAGTTACTGTGATCAACCTATAATGTCTGACATGAGCAAGGCAGGAATGTTCGCATATATGCCAAGCATTTGCCATTTGTCCTGTACACCATGACCAGCCTTCAGATTATATTTTTACCTTAGCTTCACTGGATGTGTGACTTTGCAAAGTCACAAAAGCCATCTACTTGCCTTTTCATTAGTGAAACAGTCGCAGGCCTTATCCGGGTGCCAAAGAGCTCAGGCACAGGAGACAGTTCCATAAAGTGTCCAGTGCAGGGGATTATTACATTTAAGGGATTAGAGTACCTCCTCTCCACAAGAGTGGCCCTGAGGCACTACACAATCCTGAAGAAGCTTCTAAATCAACAAAGAATTAGCCCGAGCATGGTGGCTGTGAGAGGTGGCAGCCCTGAGTGAGGTGAGGCTTTATTCTAAACTTAGAAACAGGTTCAGGGCTTGATTCTCTATTCATCTGTCACACAGAATAAAGGGACACTGGGATTCCTATATCTCCACTGGTTCTTCTCAATGTTGCTTGACACAGTGCCATGAGCATATGTGACCCAGAGACCTGACTACTCAAAGCCACAGGGTCTAGCAGGCAAATCAACAAGGCTAACCATCTATCTCTTCCAAGTGGGGTGGGAGAAGAGCAATAAAATCACTACGAGACCACCTAAAGGGGGTGTACCAAAGAGCCAAAGTGAAAGGTATGGAAGCAACACTTCTTTCATGGCATTATTTTTATAACCATATTGGGTCACCCAGGAGGCAAACACTATACTCACTGGAGAGAAGCTATGTGTTGTAAGACTGAATTGTTCTGAGTCCAGATTAGGTTTAGGGTGTGTAAACATACCAGCACCAAGAATAACTGCATTGCTGGTGGATTAGAGACACTATCATGAGCTCCAGCTTCAAAATGGAAAACAGCCTGTGTAGACACAAGTTGGTAAGCATGCTTCACCTTACACAACGGCATGCTTTGGAAGGCTGTCTCTGAGGAAGCCTTGGTAAATTTTAAGCCTTTCTTTAGGACACACAGGAGAGCCTGCTGGAGCCTTCCAGTGACGTGACACAAGAGCAAAGGATAGGAGTGTGACACACCCAACTCAGTGTCTAAGTGTGTCTGCCAATTATTGTGACTTTGGATACATTATCCAACCTCTAAGCTGTTTCCTCTTCTAGAAAGTGAGACTAAAATCAGTCCACAGGACTGATGAGAGAACCATCAATAATAATTACTAATATTGAGAGATAAGACACAATAATGAAAATGACTACTGTTTACAGGGGCTACACACGTGCCAGTGCTATGCTGGGCACTTTGCCCATGTTTTATCTAATCCTGCCTAAGTCCCACAGGCTCCTGGCCTCTCAAACAAGGACAGCTGGGGCGGGGCAGGGAAGCCTGCCTTAAGACTGAATACCTTTTATCTTGTAACCACTGTTTGGGAAAGTTGCTGTGGGTGATAGCTCCCCACCCATCAAGGACTTTCTGAATGCATCCCATAGAACAAACTCCAGCCAAGAACTTCATCTCACTTCATGGACATGGGTTATTTTCATTTTACAGATAAAGAAACTGAGGCAGGGGCACTCCCCAGCTTGCCCATCTAGTGTAGTGGGTCATACCACTAGTTAATGAGCGTCTATCTCCCAACAGTCAGACCTGGGTTGTAACAATCAAGGCGGTGACTCAAGCAATCGTGCGTGTGTGTGGTCTCTGAATTCCAGCTCTCCGAGTTTAAACACTGGCTCTTCCATGCTGTGGGAGCCTGGAAAAGTTCCTCAACTTGTCCATGGTCCTGTTTTCAAACTGCAAAATAGGATAATACCTGCCTCACAGGGTTGGTTATGGGGATTAAATTACTCCACATATATCAACCACTTGGACTAAGGCCTGGCACAGACTCTCCAAGAGCCCAAGAAATGTCAGCTGCTATCAATGTTCACTGTCTACAACCCTCAAAAACAAAGATCTATGTGCCCTTCCCCTCCATTTTCTCTTTCTTTCTTCTTTGAGGTCCAGCCACAACACCTCCTCCAGGAAGCCTTTCCAGCCCTCAAGCAGCCAGCAACTCCCCTATCTGGGATCCCTGCAGATGCTGCCTGTGTCACTCCCCCTGCCTGATAAATTGTCAATTGGTCTTTTTGACCTTTTGAATGACAATCAACTTGATCCTCACCCAGCTTTGTATTCCCTCAGTGTCCACATCTCTGGCAGGTCCTAGATGACATTTCATAAAAGGTAACCAAGTCACTGGAATCCTACCCATTGCATGTTTCCAATTCTTCTCTCACCAGCAGTCTTTTACTGAGAGCTCGGGGGGTCAGACAAAGTGCTGAGCATTACACACCTGCACTGTTGATGTATATCTGTACCTTGACCCCTGTTTTATGGTTGGGTAAGTTGAGGCTCAGAGTAACCAAGTGATTTACCCAAGGCTAGAAAACAGCTAGGCCAGGATAAGAGCAAGGTATACCTGACTCCAATAATCCTCACTGCCTAGTCATCCTCTTCATGCTCTTCTTCCTTCTCTATTCTTTTCATGTGTGGTGGGGGAAGGGCAGGCATCTTTTTTTGCACAAAGAGAGTTATACCTGCATATAATTTTCCCATTACTAGGACAATTAATAGCAAACCAATGGACCTATGCTCTGGATGGCTCTGATGTGCCCAGGCCCTCCTCCCAGTGTCACCAGCACTCAAATACCACCTGATTGACAGCCTGGCTTCCACCTTCTTCCCTCTTCCCCTCAAGGGCCCCCAGAACCAACAGGGGAAGTTGGTTGCTAATGGCAACGGCCTTGGGAGCAAGGTGAGACCTACCAGCCAGCTGGTAAGGGCTAGAGGGAAATTTTCAACAGCCTCTGGGGCCCCTTTCCCGTCAATCAAAGTGGCTTCTTCCCTGCCTGGGCCTCAGTTTCCTCTTCTATAAATAGCGGGCACTGCCCTCCATAATTCTAGTTACAGAGGAGAGAGGTTAAGGGAATCCAGCCAATCAGACCTCTGGGGAATGCCCTGGATGGATTTAGACAGGTCAGCAAGTGTTGTTTTTAAAAACCAGGAATACCTCTCAGTGCCATAGCTCAGCAGAAACCCCTCCACCCACCCCACCCTGCACCACACCTATTACACCCAGGGGCTGCACACTGAGGTATCTGAGCTGAATGCCCTAAGGCTGGGTCTGCACTGGAGCTTTGTGTGGTTTGGGGCCACTGGGGCTAGAGATACCATGGATTTTCATCCCATCATCCCTACTAGACTCCAAGCCCATTTGGACAGGAAAGACAAGCTACTACTGATGCCTCCACTCAGAGCCAGCACCCAGGAAGTTCACAAGAAAAGTTGATTAAACAGCTCAAAGAGCCAGTGAGCATGGGGCTTAATAAGGTCTGTCTCTGAGAAGCACCAAGCAGTCTGCTCAGCTTTCTGGGAGCAGCAAGGACTTACACAGAGTGTGAAAAGGTGGGCAGAAATGTATACAGGGATCAGGTGGTAGGCAACACACCAGGTACCTAGGGCCAATGGCCAGTGGCCAGTGGCCAGTGGCCCGGTGGCCGGCAGGCCTGAGACCTGGCTCCATAGGCTACTCACGACAGGGCACAGGCTCTGGGAAGATGGCCCCTCTGAGCAAACAGCTTGGGGAAGCTGTCTCCCCAAAAGACCTTTGCTATTAATCCCCTCAGCAAGCCACAAAAGGGTGGAGTCAACAATCCCTTCAGATACCACTAGACATGCCCTCTCCTACCTGCAAGTTCATGACCTGTCCACACTGGGATTACCAACACCAAATAGCTAACATTTTCCAGAGTGAAATCTGTTTACAAAACATCCTCAACCATTCTTTGATGGATACTTACATGGTCCCCATTTCACAGACAATGAAGTTGTGGCTCAGAGAAAACAAGCAGTCAGTACAGCTTATATCACATGGAATAGACCATCCCATCACGTTCCCTCCATATTCTCCCACCCCACAGTGTGGAATATGAAGTAAACCCACAGTCTCCCCAGGCAACCTGCAAGGAACAAGAAGCATCCAGCCCTGGCCACCAGGAACTGAGAGGGAGTTGCAGCTGATTTCTAAAATACCAACCCACACAATCCAACTTGGCATATCAGGGAACTAACTGGCCACCAGGGCCTGAACTTGTTTTAAAATGTTTTCAGTCCTCATTTTGTGAGAGGACCATAGCCTAAGCCTAAGCACAAAGATCAAACTCTGGTATGGGGGAGGGTAGGAGGGCACTCCTGGGAAGATATAAAATGGAAGCATGGCTCCCCACCCCCTGGGGGAAACCATAAGAGTGTTACCCCACAAAAGATAACCTTGACCTATGGCTGTGGCTGCAGTGGGGGCACATGGAAGATGCTGGCCCCTTCAGGTCAGCAACCCATAATGCCCCCCAGCTTTAAGCCAAGGGGTTCTCTACTGTTGGCAGATGAATCTAGGTCCTGCTTCTGTCCCCATGTACCCAGATGTTAGGCAGAACCCTCTGTTAACAGCCTGGAGGACACTCAATGTGTTCACCATTATGGCAATAATCACCATGGAAAATCTGACTTGAGTCTCTGGGACAACCTGACCAAGGAATGTCACTACCATTTTACTGATGGAGAAACTGAGGCTCGGGCAGGGAGGCAGCTTCCCCAAAGGCACTAGATGACTTTAACGCACTGAAAAGCAGTGCAGGATGACAAGACAGTGGCAATGGTACTTGTCCTCTTTGGGGTCACACTGCATGCATGCATCCACTTACTGGTTTAGCAGAAATGTTTGCTGTGCCCACCAGATAGTACTGTTTTTGATCTGCAGTGGTGAGAGAAACACTCTGGGCTGGCATCTCCAACACACTTCCATGGGACTCCCATTCTGAAACTTGGTGGATGCTGCTGTGGGACATCCTGGCCACCAGCACCCTTTCATTTTCAGAGCTGCCCTCAACTCCAGTGAATCTCCAAGTATCAAGGGAACAGGCCCCAGAAAACCACCTTATAAGAAGAGCATTGGCCACAGCTTCCCTCTAGAAGCCTCCAGTTTCTAGGTGGAAAAGATGGTGGGGCAAGTACTTCAGAGCTCACAGAGAAACCGTTTTTATAAAGCACCAGCTTTTAAAGGGAGACGCACAACCTTCCTTTGGACTTTATCTTGACTTGACAGGCGGCTGCGGTGGCCCTGCCTGCAATTAGAACCTGGGCAGTAAAACTCTGTCTGCTGGGCAACAGGGGCAAGGCCATTGGCGGAGGCACAGGTGGTGCTGACCAGGCTCGGAGGCCAGATCTGGGAGAAGAAAGGGAGGAGGAGGGAACCAGAAAGGGGAGGGGAGAGTGGAGGAAAGAGCCTTTGTGCTGGCCTCCCTTCCCCCACCACAATCCCCAGGAGCAACAACAATCAGTTATGCAAATGGTGACCCCTCCCCCAGCCTGAGCCATCCACCCATCCACCACTCCTAGGCCCCCTCGCCCTCCCTCTGGGTCTCTAGATCTTAGTCTCTGTTGTATCTCCCTCCTTTCTCTCTCCTTCCTGCCCACCTACTCCCTCCCTCCCCTCACTCCCTACACCCAGGCACAAGGGCCCTGAGGCCATGCCCATTCATCCCCTATAACTCCCCCTCAAGGTCTATAGTCTTTTGAAATTAATTTTACCCCAATTTTACCACTGCCAGCCTCTTAACCCATTACACAGTTTCACTTTGGGACCAGGAAGACAGCTTACACTGGAAAATGGAATGCATCACTTACAGCTTCACAGAGTAACCCAACACACTGCCCATTTCCATTTCATTTCACCGAGTCTCAGTGAAATACAAGAGTCTGAAGGAAAAACAGATAAACGCTTCAAGGCGGCAGCTTCAACATGTGGTCAGTCTGGACTCCTGCTATCCACATGGAAAGTCTCAGCCACGTGACGACTTCCTGCGAGGGGCTCTTATCCCCTTTGCTCTTCTTCTTTCATGAGATATATAATTCTGATTGTTTCAGTTTCAAATTACCGTCAGCCATCTAAATTGGGGATCCCAGGGCCTCTACCACAGGCACATCAGAGGTGGATATTCAAAGCAGCCCTTATTTACAAAGGGCAATGCAAATCTGTCTGGTAAACCTGGACATTCACTGTTGCCACTGCCCATCCCTGGGGTTTCCATCCCTACCAAGTACCAGGGGTATGAGTATCATCTGTTACCTGCAGCCCCAAGACAAAAAATAACAACCATGACAATAATGACAAACATCTGTGGGCACACACAGACCCTGGTGCCTGTTCTATCTCCATTTAAGCTTTTGCCAGCTTGGAAATAGACTGTTAAAATATAAAGCCTAAATGTTTTCTATGGGTACTATATATAGACTAGAAAAGTCTTCTCTCACTTCCTGGGTACACAAGCCCCAAAGCAAGGACATTTAAAACATGTCACTCTGGAAATGCCAGAGAGCAGGCCACAGGAGAATCAAGAAAATGTCCTGGGCCATATGCCTCACATTGCCCCATTACAGAGTTCTTATGAGCTGAAAATGTACCCCCTTTCCCCTGGAATGGTTCCTCCACTCCAAAACCCCAAACCAAAATCCACTGTGGTCCTGGCTTTCCCCAAAAGGCTGTTCCAGACCTCGCCTGATAAGCCCTCAAAGTCATTCTGTAAACCAGAAAGGGCCAGAGTGTTCCAACCAGTCCCACCTCCAACAGTGTATTTGCTGAGTGCTTAATGGATACAGAGCCCTGTCCCACGTTCTTCATATGCTGAATCCTGAGACGTGAGCCTTAAGCACTGTTGTCATGTTTTTTACAGATGAAGAACCTCAGGCTCAGAGAACTATCAGGGTCACACAGGGACACTAAAGAAGGGCGGTGCCTCCCCTACTCTCAAGCATCAGAACAGGGTCTCAAATCTGCTGGAGCATCTCTGGCAAATAGACACCTATGAGAAAAAAAATCTGTCTTAATGTTATAATGGGTCCCTGTGGCTTCAGATAAAGTTCCTAGAGACAGAAGCATACATAAATTTGAAAAATAATATATCTCAAACAACTTAAGAGTGTTGGTGACAAGTGCTAGAAAGGTGGGTTAGAAAACAAAAGTAAGTAGCTTTGGGGACAGCATTTAAAAAAACATTGATGCCAAAAAATGCTTACAAAGACCTAGAATAAAATTGTTTATGTAACCTGAGGACAGAATCTATCATTTCCACATTTACATGCTATCTTTAACATGATTTTAATGAACATGTATAATGAAATTACTAACAAACATTTTAAGTAGGGAAAGATACTTCTGACAGTAATGAAGGCACACCAACTGGCAACAGTTCTGCCCTGCATCAACAGCCCCGAACCTGCTTCCACTAAACCTCTGCCCACATGGTTCTCGCAGCACTAATGTGCTGAGCCTGCCCCACAACCACAGGAAGCATGCATCCCTCAGACCTCTGGCCATCAGGTTAGAGACCAGGCACTGCAGTGTCCATCTGCCACATGAAAAACTAAATCAAGCTCATCCTTTTCAAATTTTAGGCAAATTAAGCTAACACATAGATTCTTCCCCATCATTCAGTTTTTCTCCCCCAATTTCTGCTTGACTGCTAATGCTTGCTTAAGGATGATTAAGACAATCCTGTAACAAAGATGGGTGCGCTTTGGTATCCAGAAATATGGGTTTGACTCTTAGCACATCCTTATTTCTAGGTGTCATATATAGAACTTCTGATGGAAAATGCCCCAAAACCACTCAGGGTAAGAGAAAGAGGGGCACAGATGGAGACCCCAGGGCCCTTCACCAGGGAAAGGGACTCACCAGCCCCCCACTCCCCGCTACACACACACCACAGCTGCAGCCCCAGGCCCCTCAGATTAGGGCAGCAGGACCCCAAAAACACTGCTCCCTCTGAAGATGCTGCCAACAGTCAGCACCAAACTTCAAAACTAACCACCACCATTGGGGGGCTGGGGTCTGTCTGGTTCCTTTCAGTCCGTGTGTTGTCAGGCCAGGACCTACCAGTTACTTTTGTTTCAGGAGGAGCAGAGAAGGCAGGGGCCTCTGTGGACACTGGAGGCTAGAGTTAAGTTTCGCTGGTGAGTGGCGGGGGCACAAAGGAAGGAACCGCTGGGGGAGGGGAGGCCGCAGAGCTGGAGGGCTGGGACAAAGGGGACAGGAGACAAAGGGACAGGAAAAGGGAGCTGCTTTCTCTTCTGAGGAAGGAACTCTCCATTTAGCCTAATATTTCACTCATACATCCCTGGGCAAGAAATGAGCAATTATATGTTTTAGGAGGTGGCCTTTGGTGTCCCTGACACCCTTGCAGTCTCAAGCTGCACACTGGTTCTCCTCATTCCCCCACTCCTGCTTGTCCAAGCCCCTTCTCCCTTCTCTGCCCACTTGTTTGATTGCCTGCCTTTCTACAACCTGATCTGCCACCCTGAAGAGAGACAAAGAATTATTTACTGGCAGAGAAGAAAAACCCTCAAGTGTCAGCCAGTGACAGACATGACACTTTCTACAAAGAGTAAAGAGACAGGAGTGAGGTGCTGGATTTTCTAGTCTGGGGGCGAGGGTGTGGGGGGGCCTGTCACCAGCAAAACATTCTCTCTCCCTCTCTCCCTCTTTCTCTCTCACACACATACACACACATAAACCAGGCCACCCTCTGCACCCTCAGATGCTCTCTAAAATCCTACCTGCTTGGCCCTTTGGGCTTTTTCCCACCTTAAATCTACCGTCTATCTCAGTGGGAGGCTGTAGTGATTAATCTATATTGAAGGTGAATGTCCAGCACCAGGATGAGGTCTGCAATAAAGATGGCAAATTCTGAAATGTGGGTGTGGTCAGACCAGAAAGACCTTGATCATCTGACTCAGGTCTGGGGGCTCTGTCTCACAGTCAGAAAACCTCAGGGCTGTCTTCACTGCAACTCCTAATTTGTCTTATTTTGATTTTGGTTTGATTTTTATTTTAGTAAGGGAGAGACATGATGCCATCATATTTTACGTTAACAAAGCCAATCTGGCATCCATGCCTAGGCCCAAGCCAACAAAAGGACAGTTGAAGGGTGAGGCCAGGAGGTTGGCTGTCGCCACCAGCAAGGACAGCAGGAGACAGGCAAGAAGAGTCATGGCCCTCCTACACTTAACAAGCTTAGCTCCCTCTCTCCCCACTGCCACCCATACCCCTGACCATGCCAGTGTCCTCCCCTCTGGACACCACTTCATTCATCTAGATAACTAAGCACTTCCAGGGTCCAGCACAGGGCAGTATGGTGCCTGCCCTCCCTGCAAGAGAATCACTCATAATGCATCAAGCTCTTCAAGCCCACTGTCTCAAAACCATGAGACTTATTATTGAGTACTGACTGTGTGCTGGGTGCTGGGGCTCACTTATTTGTCGGGGCCTGGGGAGTGGCACTCCTGCAATGAGAATAGGGGCTTGAGGAGCAGAAAAGAGCCTGTACCCAGAGGAGGAAAAATGGAACCAGGCAATCAAACCAGAGAGGCTGGGAGAGCTGCTACAGGCTCCTCCCTCCCGTGGGGTCTGGGCTGGGTTGCCAAGCTGGTAGTGGCCATGGCTCCTGCATCAGGTCAGGGGCAGACCCTCCCCTAGAGCAGCAGATGTTGCTGTTCCGGAGGGGAGTGACCCTTTCTGTGGCCTGCACTGGCTAACTAAGTCACATCTCCTCTCCCTCTTCCCTTCCTTTCCCTACCATGCAGCCCCTCCTCATAGTTCCTGCTCACCCCCAGACCCAATGCTTGAGTCCCAATTATCCCCTAGATAGGGTGGCAGCAACTGGCCTGCCAAATAACTAGACAAAGGATCAGGTCACAATCAACTCTGGATCAGAAACAGTCCCTGCTATGTACAGTGACGATTTCTGTCCTCTGTCCTGAAAAGAATGCTGTAGTGACATAGCCTCCATGTTAAAAACATTTTCAAAAAGAAAAAAAGGAGAGGGAAAGAAGCCATCTATCTTAATTAAGTCTACAAGGCAGTTGGAGGGGGCCAGTAGCAGCTTCCTGAGAAACTGTGGTCCACAGTGGCCCCAGCCTATGACCCTGGCCCTCACCTGGGGCGGGATATTCCAGGATAAACTCGCTGACTCACCGGAAAGGGTGGTGCTGTAGCAGGCAACTGTGCCTCAGAGGTGACCCAGAGGTGGCTATGGCCTGGATGAAATGCCCAAACCCCAATAAATGAGGGGGGATTTGTGTTTTTGGTATAGCCTAGAAAAATCAACTCGGGTCTGAGAATGCAGGCCTCTGGAAGCTTGCTTAAAACTAGTATAACATCTTCATTCTTTTAGTTTAAGCTGGACCAGGTTATTTTTCTTCCAATTCTTCCAATTCTTCTGTCTTCATGGTTCAATTTATATTGCTTTCAACAAACCCAGCCATACCTTCACGAGGCCCAAATGGCTACGCACCAACAACTGGGACCGCGAAGGCATCGTTTACCACCACTGTACAGAGAAGGAAGTGAATACTCAGTTAATTTCAAGGAACTATTCCAAAAATCACAGAGCCGGCCAGCCAAGGCAAGAGTGACCTCGCTGGTTTTCCCATCAGGGACAGTGATCAACCGACAAGAGGCTAGAACGCTTTCTGAGGCCTTTCTGGAGGACAAGTCCATTTGAACTTCTAGGATGTATCTTCCATGTAAAGACATGCAGGTAGCATCTTAAGACATAAAACGCAGATAAAGGGAAAGAATAGTCCATAAGCTCTGAAAGGGCAAAATCTTTGCCTGTGTCCTGTTTGTAGCCACACCTCAGAGGAATTAACTATGTGATGAATGAAAGACTAGACTGATGGGATGAATATCTGAGAAAAACAAGTATCTTCCTCTGACCTTCACGGTGGATTTTTGATAAAAGGTCCTCCTGAACTGATACCATTAGGATAGTACTATTAGAAAGTGGGGGTTTAAAGAGAGTGGAAAAGCCCTTGGAAAAGCCTACATGGCTAACTTAGAGCTAAAGAAGCCCCTGGGCCAGGGTGTGGCGGGACCCTCCTAGTAGATACCAGCAGCTCCTCACAATGAGAAGGCACCTCCTGCACAAACACCCACAACCACCCCCCAGGAATCTTGTTTATCCTCCTCAGCTAAGCAAATAGGAGTCTTCTCAGATAATGCAAAGGTCAAATGTAGACTGTGTGGCCTGATACAATCGTCACCAACCCTGAATTACAGGGGTCAAATCATAAAATATTCCTGCCCGGATAAGCAGGAGAGTTAGAAGAATCGGAACAGGGCTATTTCCCACCATCTTAGGCTAACACTCTACTGTGACACCAGCTAGGTGCCGGGGTTCAGGATTCCAGACCACATTCCTGCCCATCCACCCCCCAAACCCCTTTACAAAAGGCAAAAACTGGGCAAGAAAAGAGTTGTGGGGCTTTCAACCTGAGGGGCCTCATTAGTTGGCAAATGGTGGGGCTAACTGAACACTGAGCATTTTCCCACACATATCTGAGGACACTAAACGTCTTAAAGTCCATTAATACGGCAAAGATCTTTTTCAGAAAAGAAAGGCAGATGCCAAGGCCACAGCTCAAACTGAACAGCAAAACTTAGCCTTGTTCTGAGGGCATTAAGGCTTCAGGGAACCATTGTTCAACTGCACAGATGGGGCCCTGGCAGGCAGGCAGCCTCCTTTCTGATCACTCTTCCAGTCCATGAATATGAATTTGGTATCCATCAAGTATCAGGGCCTGAATTTACGAAAAGTGCTCCAAGCAAGACAACAGCCTATGCAAAGGCCCTGAGGAAGGGAGCATGGTCCTTCTTTCCTTAATACAGCCCAGCAACTAGTATCAAAGTCTCAGGGTTCACACTCTACTCTAACAACAAAAATACAGAGTCGCAATTTTTATTTTCAAAACAGAAACATTCCAAAATTTCTGGAAATACTTTTTCTAACCTTCAGGTCTACCACCCTCTCACTTCTCCCTGCTAACCACCTCTACATTTCGGCCATGGTTTCCCAGCAGCAGTAGCTTCTAGTTCCTGAATAGCTCACAGAGGCCTCCAGTTTAGGATACACCCAAGCTCAACAGCCAATGGTCACCCCAGCTGCCTGTTCACGTCTCCAGAACAGGCCTGGGCAGGGACCAGGGAGGACATGTTTCCTAAGCTAAAGAAAGGAGCAAACCCGATCTGCTCTGGGCAGCACAGAAAGGAAGAAGGAAGTCATCCTGAGTGCAGGGAAGTCCTTGCTCATAATCCTCGATGAGACCCCAGCAATGGGCCCTCCTCTATCCCGGGAAAGGAGAGACTGTTTGGGCGCCGGGAGCAGGAGAGAGAACACAGTTCTGGGCCCTGTATGTGGTGTGCACTGGGAACACACAAACATTTCTAACCTCAAAGCACTTGGTTCCCTTTGCTGATTCTGTCCTCACCCCCACTCTCCATCAAAAACAGACTTCAGGAAGAAAATGAATCAAGTTTTACAAGCTTCCCTATTTACCCAGGGCTACAAATCTATCAGTAGGGAAGCTTTTAAAATAAACTCTCTCCTAGCACTGTCACTTCCTTTCTCCTATTTGCCAACTCACACACACACACACACGCACACACACGCACACACTCGCACTCACACATGCACCACACTTCTTATGGGTTACTTTAACCTTGGCTGTGACTTCTGAGTCTAAAAGAGAAATTCCAAATTCAGAAATACACTAATCCACCACTTATAAATATTTGCAGCTTTTTATTCTGCTCTTCTCAAGTTGCTCATGGGTCCGAACATACCCCAGTATAGCTTCCTAAGCCGAGAGACCTCCCTAAGAACACTGGCTATCTTTCAGCCTCTCATGCAGTCATTCCAGAAATATTTACTGGACATGCTCTAGGGTGCTCTGTGTCATTTGCTCAAAACAGTACTGCAAGCTGAAAATAAATTCCATTTTACAGGTGAGGACACAGGCGCAGAAGTTAAGCAACTGGCACAAGTTACACAGTGAGTAAAGGCCCTAGAAAGGATTAGGACCTAAGATGCTTCACCTTGTTTTTGGTACCTTGGTTCCCTAGCACTCCATGTCTCTCATACACAAAAAGTAAAGTTGTTGCCTTAAAAATAAAATAAAAATAAAATAATTCATTATGGCTCACTAGCCACTGTAATATTAAATCTTGAAAGCTAAAGGCCATTTTAACCGCTGTTTCCCAAAGGGATCATGGAAAACTCAACCAGCAGAACATAGAGCCTGTGCTTTAACATTGACAACGCCATTGGGTACGGTTTGTAGAGGCACACGGTTTGGGGCAGCTTTTCCCTAGAACAGGGAGGCTGCCTAATGGGCTATAAGGAGCTGGCAGCCCAGTAGTAAGGGACCAAAAGGAAAAGTGAGGGCTGGGTGGCCTTCTTGCAGTGGCCTCTGAACCATTTCTACACTACAGCTTGAGGTCCTCCAGATAAAATCACCCATGTGCATAGTGCCTTGCGGTTTAGAGCTGACCCTATCACAAAATCCTAGGCCCTGGGGAGGAGGGTAGAGCAATGGGAGGCCCCTTCTGGCAGATGACGGGCCCAGGCTGCGTGCTGGGGTCTGTGACTGGAAGCAGCTCAGATCATCTCACTCAGCTCCAAGAAGACTTGCTTATAATTTATATCCCAGTGTCTGCAGAGGAGGCAACACCATGGTATGCTCCAGAAACATAAAATGGGAAGAAGAACTTACTCCATTTCTATACTTCTAAACCCATAAAATGGCCCTACTTTCTGATCCCATCTTCCTCCCAAACTAAGACACACATCTCCTCTCTGGATTCTGTCCACCCCCAAAAACAGCTTATGGGAATTCCCTTCCTTCTGGCCTATCCGCATCCCCCACATCCCCCATCTGCAGACCCCATACCTGGGCACCTCCTTGCCCAGTTCTTCACTTTGCTCAGCCCTAGAGCAGAGGCAGTAAGAACTTTCATTCCGTCTGTTCCTCTCACTGGTTGCCCAGAGTGTAAAAAAAAAATTTATAAAAAGTTGGTTACCATTATTCACCTGAGTTAATGTCTGAGGTCCAACCACACTTCATATATACACAGTAGTTTGTTTCCTCCCTGGACTCTGTCCCCTATTGTTTATAGTTTACTGGGTGTCAGTCAAAAAACACCTTGGGTGATAGACTGGGCGAGATCCTAAAAAGAACTCTAGCTCAGTGACTAAAGAGCTTGAAGTTGAAATCCAACTTCTTGTTTAAAGTAAAAAACAAAGCTGCCAAATTCAAGGCCTTCCTTCCTTCATGAAAGGAAGGATTTCCAACTAACCCTTTTACCAAAACCCAGTGTGGCCTCCTAACTGAAATCCCCCCTATTCTACAGAAGGGCCTTCCTTGGATTATTTTCCTTCAAAGAAACAACAACCACCACCACCATAATTTACACACTGAGTATCTTTACTTTCCAAACCATTCAGAATTAGGGAAAGGGGGGAAAAACACGTCTGTTTCTATCTGAAACTGTCAAAATTAGCATTCAGTAATTAAAAATCACACCCTTTCTCTTAATAACCTAACCAGCATGATACAATCAGGTTGTGCCAACTCTTTAATCTAATTGACTAATTACAGATTTTAATTTAGTCAGTTACTGAACAACTGTTGACAATTTGTTTTCATTAGGGACAGAACAGAATAAATATTTAGGCTTCCAGTCACAAAGACTCCTGCGATCAGCTCTCCACTGTGACCCCAACTTCAGAGCAACTCTGGCTCCACTGACATACTCAAACACAGGTACGCATGTTGCTTTCCACCCACTTCTCAGCTATGGCCTGCACCACACAAACCTTCCTACATTTCTCTCTTAAGGCAAAATCCTTGATATGAGCGGCAGCCTCCATTCTCAAAGTACAGGCAATTCCCAAATTCACACACGTCACTCAAGAAGTGGCAAACACTTAAACGTTGTGAAGAAAAATAAATTCAACGCTACGTGTCACTGGCTTTTAAGCAACAAAATAAGTTAACAGTCAAAATAGGTTTATCTGCGTTCATCTCACTGGGAAGCAAACTGTCACTGACATCTTTTTTTTTTTAAAGACACACGTTTATAGATTTCTACTGAAATGATCCAATTCTTCCCAAATACATTTTCCCCAAGACCCCCATCTCCCAAAGTCATGCAAAAGTCTGTTAAATAACAGTGTAGCTCCAAGGCACAGAATGGAGCCCTGGGTTCTAGGGCTGGTTCCATTATCTAATAAACATAGACTAATGACTTCACTTCTCTGAGCCTGTTTCCTCAACCAAGGAAGGAATGGGATTAAAATAGTCTCTGCCTTACAGAGTTACAGGGATTAAATGTTATACCCCCACATACTTCCTGGCCCAGGGCAAATGTATAATAAACACTGGTCACCACTGTTTCAGAAATCTCATGTGAATTCCTCACTGTCCCCATGCGACAAATTAAGAAAGTCCCAGAAGGAAGATAGTGGTCAACCAAAGGTCACAGAGATAGTAAGTGGGAAAATATGGTTGAGAAAGATGATTTCTGGACCCACTGTCCAGTGATCCATCTCCTTTGCTCAAAGATAGCTCAGAGCAGTAGGGAACAATGTACTTGTGCCTTTGCAAATTTGTAGGGATGGGAGCTCTGGAGCATCTTCTAGGGATGAGAACTTTCTACTCAGCATCTTACACCCTCGAGTCAGCCGTCCTCCAAACTGCACTTTCCCTAACAAGGAAGCCTTGCCTACACTGACTGCTCTGCGATGGATGACCTAGAAAGAACTCGGCCTTGTGACCCACCCAACTCCCCAACAAAAATGTGAGGAGCATCCCTCCATAGAACCTAAGCCTGGTCATCCCAAAACAAAGCTAGAAGGAGCCCCCCCATTACACCGCTGGTGGGTGTGAGAAGCACAAACGTTAAGCCAGCAGTTCGCAGCATAAGGACTCAGGAGGGACTCTGGAGCATTGCTGGTATTTTTTAAGTTCAACAAGAACCAGGTCTGCCTCAACTGAAATGGAACCCAAATTCCCAATGTTTCCTGTTGACCAGAATTCCACTAAACTGGTGTGCTCACACCAGTTCCCCTAAGCTAATAAGAAACCCTGATAAGCACCAACTATATAGTTCTTGTTTCTATTTTTTCAACAAAATGAATAGCAACTCAATGCACACAATCTATTATTAAGTAAAATATTTTCAAGCACAGAGTCCACAGGGGGAGGTAGAGGATTAATAAAAGGAAGCCTTTTAAGTGAAAAGATGGAGAAACTCTTCTTTAAGGTACACAAGCACAAAGCAGAATGTCTTCTTCCTGGCTGAGGTCACTGACAATCAGCCCAGTCCCTCTGCCAGTGGACTGGTAAGGGACCATACGACCACCAGGCGGGGACTTCAGCTCACACGTCCCCACCTAGGCCTGCCAGTCTCAATACCAAACTACCTTGGGCTGGGTAGTGGGTTGTCAATTAATTAGGCAGCAAAAAAAATCAAATCTGGTATTAATTCTTAGAATAGTAGTGAAGAGTACTTTAGCTGACGTGCAACTTCAACATTGCTGAATCTCTCTAGTGCCTCAGTTTTCTTAACTACAAAACAAATAACAATGGAACTTAACCCACAGGGCTATTTTGAGTATGACAGGAGATAAGACCTAAAAGCATTCAGAACAGTACCCTGGCATCCAGTTAGCACTCAATAATTGTTCACTGTTATTATCAGTTCTTCCTTCATGAAATGGGAAGAACATCCCATATACTTTGCTGCCTAAATAGGGTAAGAATTGAGTAAGAACACTTTTAAAGGTCTTGACATATAGAAAGTGCTTGATAAACACTCGTTTTCTTCATTAAACATGGGACTCATTATTATTAAACCACAATGCTGTAATTTCGTAATTTATCCCTCACAAGTAAGCATCATCCCGACTCCCAGTGGCTCAATTGCCCATAGAAGAACATCACTCCTTAAAAATTGCCAGAGTCAAACACTCTGATTTTTACAAAGTCTCATCTCTTCAAGTTCCCTTTGCCGAAAATGCTGCTACCAAAATAACACCAAAGAAAGTATGTGGCAACAGTCAACTAGATTCAAGTTCACTTCTGTAGCTTGAGGTCAGAATCAACTAAAGCACTTTGGTGATCAAGTTTTCTGCAATTCTCTATTCCAAGCATTAGCATGCTGACAGAAATTCACTGAGGTATTTAAGGTGGCAGTCATCACAACTAACCCAAAATGTATTGGCTTCCCAGATACTGAAATGCTCTGCTGAAACCATCAACTGGCAAGTTCAGAGATAAGGTGGTGCCTGAAATTCCCTGCCATGCTGTAAAATCCCCTTCTGAAGAGGTTCACCAGCCCAGAGATCCACAGCGAAACCTGCAACCAGAGCTGCGGGCCAGCACTGCCTCATGTAACACAAGCGGGTTCGCTGAGCGGGATCTGGCGGGTGGCGCTGCCAAGAGCAAAAGCCTCCAGAGAGAGGATAACATTTTCTACTGGAAGCCTTCTAAAAGACAGCGAGAAAAGAAGGGCAGTGTGCACACGCCCGACACCAGGCCTGCCCACTGGGCCGTTTGCCCCCTAAGCACAGGCCGGGTGGCCAAAGCCACAGGAAGCCCAGGGCATCTCCCAAAGAAAGCGGCAAAATTCCTAAAGGACAGCACAGACACAGACAGACACAGAAGCCAACCTCTTAAGTGAAGCTTTTCTAAAGTCAGTGGCTGCCCCAGGAATCGGGAGCCCATCCAGCCACGGACTTGCTGGGTTACTACCCTACTCCATGCCTCAGTTTCCCCATCTATAAATCGAGAGGCTCTTTTTTCATATATGTCCTATGAGTTGATAGTTGGTTCAAATTTGAAGTAGCCTTCTCACAAGGGGATAACAATTTACAAACCATTTCATGTGCTTTCACTTGACTTCAAAGAAAATCTTGAGAGGCAGAAAAAAAGCCAGGCCTTATTTCACATCATTTCGTATCACAAACGAAGGCTCAGAGAGGCCAAATGACTTATCCAAGGCCATCTGAAATAATCAGAACTTGATTTTTTCCAATTCCAAATCCTGTGTACTGGCCACGACACGGCTTTAGTCCCCATCATCGACTAGCACAGAGCCAGGCACACAGCAGGCACCCAGGACTAACTGCCTAACAGCCAACTGCTGCCCTGGGCCAGTCTGCAAAGCCACACTCTGTCCATTCCAAGAGCTAGCAAAACTGCAGCTAGCATCCTGGGTGTCAGGGAGGTCTGCCACCCCAGAGCATGCTCTCTGAAACAGCCTTTTGTGACAGGGAAAGAAGGATCAGAAGAAAACCTCAGACAGAAGCCCCAGGGAGCAGCCATGCTTCTTAAGGTCAGAGGACTGTGAAACAGAAGTGAAATGTCAGGAGCTTCACCCAAACACACAAAGAGCAGGAGACACAAAGCCTGCCTCAGGAGCTATGCAAACAGCTGTCATCCAGAGGTGACAGTGAATTTGGGAGGCTGGGCCAACCTGGGTTCAAACAGGATGCCCTGAGACCTATTCTCAAGAATCTTGCTGAGGCCAGAGACTGAGCAGCACAGATGTCAGACAACACCCTCCACAGGGGGCCCAGGACCCCTGCATCAACTGCAGACAGGCGGGAGGAGCTGCCCAAGGCCAGCCGGCAGGGACAAGTTGCAGATTTCAAAAAGGGAGCTACTGCTTGCTTATTCAGCATTCAGCAAACATCGGCTAAGCACTTTCCATGTATTCAATGCACTAGAAATATGGAGGCAAACACCAAAGACAGAGGTGCTGAGCACCACACAAGCAGCACTTTGGAAGCAAGGTGGGGAGACAATTCTCCAAAGAACCCTCAAAGGTGGGGATGATTCCCTCTTTATTACAGATTAGGGAACTGAGGCCAGCAATTGCTTGTCACTGAGCCTCAGTCACTCAACCAACCTGTGGGTCCCAAGATTCATTCTCAGCCTCTCCAGGCTTGTGGCTTTCAAAGTTTGGACTGAGACCCACAATAAGGCAAGTCGTATACCATAATCCTGGGCACGTGTTCATTTACAGGCACACAGAAATCACTGAAAACAAGTTACCCAAACTAATATTTACGTTTAGTTTCTGTCAGACAGCTGTTTCATTTATTTGTAATTGCCAGTCTGACCCAATAAGATGGTTTCAGGAGGCATTAACGGGTCACAACCCAGTTTGCAAAACAATGGCTTACCATGTACCGCTTGTCTACCTCCACTAAAACATGTATTTATCACGCCTGATCCTGGGACAGGGATCAAACCCTTATCACTTCTCAAGGCCCAGAGTGTAGCTCACAGACCTCAGGGATTATTCAAGATTGCAATAGGCCCCAAGAGTGAGATAGCAAAAAGGAGGTGAAAATAAGGGCTCCTATCTTCAGGAGCTTCCAATCTAGAAGGGGGAAGAGAAGAGATACAACCTTGACCCAAATCATTCTCCTTCCAGGAAGTAAGGAGCAAGTGAATAAGACACAAAGTCTCGCAGGGAAAAAAGGAGAAGGGGGGGTGTTCCCACAAGTGTGGTCCTGGCATGCGTAGTGAACGCAGGCGCATTCCAGGCTGGCATCTGCTCTACAGAAGGGAGCAAAAAAAAAAAAAAACAAAAAAAAAAACCTCTCAGGTGGTATAGTACCAAGTAGGTACTTCAGAGGAGGGTCAGAGGGGCCTGGGGAAAGTTCCAGACCCCTAGAGCAAAAGATGTGGCGAGAAGAGGAGAAAATGGACGCTGATGGAAGCACACAGACCAGAGGCTGGTCAGGAGTATCCATGTGCCGTCTCATTTCATCCTCACAAGTGCTGGTTTGAGGCGGTATGTGTGAAACCCCTCCCCACTCCACCCTCAGTCACTTTGGGGTGCTTTAATAAGATAGATTCAAACCCAAGGATCCAGAGAGCTGATCAACAGGTGGGCAAGCCAATGATGGTTTCATCAATGTTTCATCAGAGTGAGGATTCATAGCAGGCAAGGTGAGACAGTAAGAACGACAGCACAAGTCTATGTGGCGCTTACACTGTGCCACACTGTATATAGTGTGTGTGTGTGTGTGTGTGTGTGTGTGTGTGTGTGTGTGGATGTACACACAGGCAAATAAACTCAATTAATCCTCATGACTACCCTCTGTGGTATAATATATTAATCACATTTTCCACCTAAGGAAACTGAGACACAGAGAAGTTAATTAAGGTGCCCAAGTTTGCACAGCTTGTAAGTGTAGCAAGGCAGCACAGGGCAAAGAACCCTGATCGGGTCTGTAGGGTTGAGTCCTACTGGTGACCTCAGGCGGGGCATCCTTCTTCTCTGGGCCCCAGTTTACCTACTTGTAAGGTGACCAGGTGACTAGTTCCATCGCCTGCAACCCTGCTATCTACACAGACATTAAATATATTTCCCAGCCTCTAACGGGAGTAGAACTGTTTACCTACCCCCACAACCTGTCCATCTCTCCAAAGAACAAGATCATTCTGCACAAGTGTTCTTAAGCACTTATCACATCCTGACCTGCATCTACCTCTTCAACTAGACAATGAGCAGAGCAGGCAGTGATAGGGCTTAACACCTCAAAACTAAGATGTATGTTCTGCTCCCGCCTGGTCTGGGGACCAGCTGATCAAGGTCTGGGGCTCACCTTAGGAAGTCAAAAGAGAAAGCAGCCCATGTACCCAGAACCAATATCCTATGGATCTTTCCCAAGCTCGCCTTCTCCTTCAGGCCCCTCACTCAATCAGAAAGTCAGGTGAGGCCCAAGGCCAGCTAAGACAGCATACACCCAAAGCAGGCCATGATAAGACCCTGACTCAGGGGCTTTCAGTCCTGCTGTCTCTGTAAGCATTTACACATCACTTCCCAGCACAACAGTTTTTCTTGTGCCTTTTCTCATGGCCACTCCCACAGTGGGCTGAGCAGAACCATCCTTTGTGCCTGTTTCACAGTTGAGAAACAGACCTTAAGAAGTGAAGCCTCCCCACTACCCCGCCATATCCCCCACACACACACTAACAAAGGGTATGAAGTCGAAATGTGAATTCAGATTTCTGCTCATGCCAAGTCATCAGCCCTTTGGGGCTCACTATTTAGCTATGTGGCAGCCACATGTGGGAGTGGGACAGGACCACTCTGTACAACACAGATAAGGGGCACAGATATCTCAGGGGAGTACTTATCAGTGCCAGCCTGTGGCAGGACGCCTGCTCTGTCCTATGCAGGGGTGTGGGGGTGAGACAAGATGGTTGGTATGGGGGGAAGAATCCATGACACATCAGGAGAGCCCAGGCACCAGAAGGCATCACTGGAAAATTCAAGTGTCCAGTTTCCTAGGGTCAACTTGCTCTCCCAGGAAAATATGCTGTTGTCTCCACGATATTCAAAGTTTTGGGGAAAAAATTTAAGACTATAATGAGAAAGGAAACAAATTCTCCAAGTACTAGCCAAAGAGAAACATGCACTTTATATATACACTACTACTTAACGTTATGACAACCACACAGAAGAACCACCATTTCCCTATTCAACAATGGGGAAACTGTGAATCCAAAAGTCTGCCCTGTCCGGAAATGACAGAGTAGGGACTGGAACTCAGGTGTGCATCCCAGCCACCATTCAGAGCCCCAACCTTCAAAATCCAGAGGATTCAAGGAAAAGAAAAGCAAAACACAAGAGAGAAACATTCCTAAAACTCATCTCGCCAAGGCTACAGAAAACCCCATTACCCTTGTGAATCAAAAACAAACAGTCATTATTGTCTGTTTGCTATAAGCTCCCAACAACATGTATTAAAGAAGTTTATGTGAATCGTCTAATGCACTCATGCCATGGTCAGAATTATTACCGAGCTAAAAAAGATTAATTTTTCTAAATGCTCTAAACCCTGGACACTATAATAAAGGCTACAGCTAGTGTAACATTTCTGTTATCTTGGCTGACAGAACCTCAAGTACACACACCTCTCTTCCACTTCTCCTCCCTCTTATGATTTAAGTATATACACACTCACACAGAGAGAAGGTCTAGGGAAGGGGGCAAAGTGGCTCTGGCCTGACATCCCCACTAGAGAACCTGCTTCCCCTGGAAAATTAAGATGGCCCAAGGGACGCTACACTGCAGGGAGAACTGGGTGTCTCCTGGCTCCCTCAGAGCGGTGGCTGACACAGAGCTAGCTCTCAGTCCAAGTTTGCAAATGCTTAGCTAACAAAGATGGCATTATGCAAAGACTGGTGCGCACGGCTGGTCTTGGAGTTCAAATGAAGTGACCACTGCCAAAAACTTTGTTTGGGTCCCCACCACTCCCCCCGCCCCACCTCCTGCCTTGAAATAAAGGGCAAGGATTTACAATTTGGGGTCTTGCTGCCACTTGAAACCCATTAAGGTGGCTGCATTACCCAGGTCCTAGCAAAATGCAATTCCAGTTACTCATTTAGTGTTTAATTAGCTACCGATGGAGGAGTCTGGCAGCCTCTGGGGTTAAGAGGAATTGCAGCAAATGGGTTGGGAGCCCAAAGAAAGGACTCAACACAAAGTCTAAGCTCCAAAGGGAGTGGGGAAAGAAACAACTGTGTGTGTTTTGTTTTCATAATCTGACACACAAGGGTGCCAAGGGTCAGAGCCAAAGGCAACGCCACGAACTTGCCAGGACCTCTAGGCAGATAGCTGGGCTAACTTATCGCGGAGGAGAGCACTCCCCCAGCTACCCGGCATCCAGCTACAGCCTTCTTCCATTCCTGCCCATACTGCCACCCTCTTATGCTCCTGCCCCCAAAAGGCTTGGGCAAACGTGGACACTCCCCACCTGGCAAGAACATCAGCTCAGCACATCCAAGGAGAGCCCTCTCAAATATCACTTTGCTATTTCAAACCCACCAAGGACATGCACTGAACCCCTGCCACTGAGCCACAAATACCTCCATTCCCATACACACCTAGGACTCTGAGGCACTTTCTTACCTAATCAACCTTCCTGGAGACACAGGCTCACAGCAAGATGTGGAGGGGTCAGCAGAATCCTGCTGGGTGGGAGCACAGGAGTAAGGGACCAGCCCCACAGAGGGAGGTTGAATCTGGGGCTCAAAACAGCTCACAAGAGGTCTCCAGAGCAGAGAAATTGAGACTCAAGACTCACCAAGGTCATGGGACTCCATGTCTGCTACCCATCCCAAGTTCTTCATCACTGTGGGTCACAAAGGGGCTTGGGATTTGGGACAGAAGTCCATGAACCTCCTGAATCATATACAAAGTCTCCTTAGTGGGGACACATTTTTTCTGGAAGGCAAGTCATAGCTTTTATCACATTTTCCCTGCCGAAAGAGCCACTGCATCAGGTTCTACCTCTGCCAGTGACTCTGCAATTCATCTTTCAGGAACTTCAGTTTAATTCTCCACTAAATTCATTTCTTCAGTGAATTTATTTATTCGTTCATTCATTCATTCACTCATCTTTTTTTTTTTAGTGCCTATAGCACCTGGTCTTCCTAGGTGGTCTCCCATCCAAGTACTAACCAGGCCCGACCCTGCTTAGTTTCTGAGATCAGATGAGATCAGGCACATTCAGGGTGGCATTGCCATAGATTCTTTAGTGAATTTAGCTGAGAATGTGGGCACACTTCCGGTCAGATGCAAACACCTTCCCGCTGTTTTGCAGGGATACTGTATCAAATGAGTGTTATCATAAGCTCAAAGGAAGACTGTGAAAGACCGAGGCCTAGTCTCAGCTCTGCCACCCCCAGCTACGTGCCCTTGGACAAACCATCTAAACTCTAGGCCTCAGGTTCCCTCATCTAGAAAACAAGGATGAGACTTAATAAAACCTGACCAACGAGGTAGCTGTGAGGCCAAACCACAGTCACGTACTGAAAAAGCATTATGAAAAGTACAGCAAAGTGGACAGTGCAAGGAATCGCTACCACTCCTGCTCAGATGCCACCTCAGGGTCGTACCTACTTCACTCATTTCTTGCCACCAAAAGGAAAACACAAAATTAGCTCCCACAAGGATGGAAAGGGCTGCTAGTAGTTGAGGAGGCACCAAAGACACGTCTACCAAACCCACAGACTCTGGAGGATGTCAATGTTGAGATCACCAGGACACCACTGGGCCCCGCAGTGAGAGGTGCAGCTGGCAGTTTGGAGCGTGTACTCCACAAATGACCAGGACCCAGACAACAGCACCTTAAGAAAACCCAAGGGGATCCAAACCCAAAGGGACCCCAAGGGCTCTCATCAATATTCTTAAGTACTACTCTGGCCAGTGGGGAACAGCAAGAGGACCTTAGGCAGGGTCCCTGTGAGCTGCTTCTCATGGCCTCAGGGCTCATCTGACTTTAAGACAAACCAATTTCTCAGAAAAGTCCACTCCGGGTACCACTCCCTGTTGTATGTGGTCATTCAGGGCACTCCGGCTTATAACAATGGCCAAGAAACCTGAAGTTGCCAATTGTGTGGGGGAAAATAGACTGTGACTCAAATAAAAACTCACCAATTCAAAGAAAATTTAAACCCCCTCCCAGCTGAGTCACCTGGTTCATTGCAGGCCCTACAGTCTGACCTTGACCTGAGAAGAGCCTTTAATGTCACCCTGATCCATCATGAAGGAGAGACAACTTGCAAGGAACAAAAAATCATTTCCCCAAGAAAGCTGAGACCAGGCTCTTCCCGATGGACAGAAGTCCTTTCAAGTTCAGAAGGACCAGGTGCTCCCTCCTCATCCCTGCCCTGCAACCACTGACTACTTACTACCCACCAAGGCCCTGGCCTGGTATCTAGGTTGCACAGACTCCCCACAAACCGTGAGAATCTCTGAATCTCCTTGATCAAAAACAAAAGGCCAGTCACTGAACACTCTCATTTACACTCCATTTTATCTTCTAAAAAGGATTTAAGGTAACTAGTTAACCTACATTAAATCATCTGGCTCAAGATGACCTAGCAAAAATGAAGTTACTGGAAGAATATCGTCCAGTATTCCACTGGCTATTCCAGACCAGGTTACTCACTAACCCCAAATAACCTTTTTTTTCTTATTCACAGTTCTTTACCTCCTTATTCAATTAGCATGTGTGCCTACTATGTGCAAGGTATTGTGGGAGCTACAGAGATGAATAGCTCTGTGGATGAATGGTCTCTGGCATGGAAAAAATTAATAAGCTGTGGTTGGAAAGACAAACCCGAATGATAAGTTAGTCAGAATAGGTGTGGACAAATTATGCCACAAACCTGTGAAGCTAAGCCTTAGTGAGGTCAGGAACACTGATTCTGGAGTCAGTTATGACTTCTGTTGAGATCCTAATTCTACCACCTACAGGCTGTGAAGTAACCCCTCTGTGCCTCATTTTCTCCATCTGCAGCATAGAGTTAACATGCCTTCTCTCACAGGGTCACTGAACCTATAGCACTCCACACAGAGGCACAGCACACAGAAAGCCTCCAACAGAGCCTTTGTGTATGCTTTTAGATGCTGAGATTAAGTAGCAATCAGAGTGCACAGAAAACAATCACAGAAGTCCTCCACGAAGGAGAACCTAAAAGATGAATAGAATGTGAGTGAGTAAAAGAGACATGCATGCAGACAAGAGGAAAGAAGTCCAGAAAGGGGCTGTAGCAATAATACCAGCAAGAAGGAATGAGGACTAAGTAGATGGTAGCCATAAGAATAGACAAAACACATGAAGACTTGAGAAGGAGAAAAAGCTTTCCTTTTCTTAGTTTTCTTATATATTTCTTAATTTATTAATCTTTTAGTTTTCTGTCACCCCTACAACTCAATGCTATCTGTTAACTCCTTCAGAACTGACGTTCCCTTCCTGTCCCCATTCATCATTCCATCCCTCCTCCCACATGTCCTGGCTCATGTACAGCAAGTAGATCCCAATCCAGAAAAAAGGGTTTTAACCCTAAAATCTGTGACTCCTGGGCCTCGATCCGTGTAACCTCATTTCTTCATAGCATCTTCTAAATGTCTATGCAAACCTCAGCAATCTCTACACAATTCAGCTGCCATTCCTTAACAAATTACTAAAAGCTGACCCATACAAACTTTCCCAGCCACCATAGTTTCAAGCTGGCAGACCAAACCACAAATTCCCAGAGTCTTACATTATTTACTCCAGTATTAAACTTAGTTAAAAATCATTAATGTCTCTGAACAATACCTCCAAAAGATAACACAAACTACCTATATCAAGAGATTGACTTGAAATAGGCATGCCTACCCATCTCCAACTCTAAAATAAAACCATCTGCATAGACAGCAGTCAAAGACTTGCCATACGAGAACTGACCCTCTATAGGTTTTCTTTTTTTTTTAAAGGCATAAGACTTGTACTAGGTAGAAAGGTCTCACCAACTATTTTTCTATGGCTAATGTACCTATTAGCCTCCTCCCCAGACCTCCAGCTCAGAAAACCCTATGATCGCCACCGCAGATTTTTCCCAGAAGAACCGCATCACAAGTGAACCAGTCACCTCACCTTTCACTACAAAAAGTTTACCAGGCCGTAAATACCATCTGCCAGTTTCTTTTTCCAACCCTAGAGAGGACACAAGAACCGGTCAATTTCCTCAGCATTCCACTCCAAGGGCATTCACTTTTCAGTCATAGCAGAATTTCATCACATTGAATATCCTTAAAACCAGGCAGCCTCCAGCTGAGTCTCCTAACTCCTCTTATTACAGAGAAAATTTTCACCATAAGATATTCATGGTAATGGGATTTGACCACTTGTGAAACTCAACCAGATGGGTTCTGGTTTCCTAGGCCAGTTTCAAACTCTGCATGCAGGGGATGCAGATGGCCTGGCCAAGTAGGTGGGCCCTGATGATGTTTAAGAAACCAACCTCCATTCCCCAGAGCTTGGGACTTGGGGACCATTCCTCCCCACTTCATGCATAAGTGCAAGACAAAATAGTTCACCTCTTACATGCATGTGTGTGCACTCAGGCACACCTACATACACACTTAACTGTCTCAAGGCCAACAGGGCTAAAAGGAGGCCAGGAAGATCTTCAGATACTTCCCCTTCTATGTTTCCCAGAAGATCCTAACCTGTTACATCTGATCATAAAGCCTGACTCCAACTCAGGTTTAGAATCCAATTTTCTTTTGAGACGGACTGGCACTGGAGATGGACATGCCGCAGACCAGTAGACATGTCTCTTATAAGCATTTCATCTTAAGAAACTCATCCAGATAAACAGTGAATGATAGGATAGAAAGCAAAACAATGTAATAAAATTAACTACCTTCACATGAGTATTTTGAACACGGTATTATGAACCAGCCAAGCACCTCAAAGTAAACATCATCTTAGTAGACACAACATGAGGCCCCCACCAAACACGCGCGCGTACACACACACACCCCAAAACATAATTTGAAAGACCAAATTCGCGCTCAATGCCCCTTCTACTCCAAAACACAAGTTTCATATTTGCTTTTTTGGGGGTTGTAGTTCATTTTTTTTTTCCTTAAACCTACACCAAAGAGGGAAAGGCCCCTCCCAGTTAACTGTCCACACTGAACATAAAACTCACATGGTTGAGCCTACACAACACCACTGAATTCTCCAGATAGGTATCTACACTCTTTTGCATAATTACATCATGAAATACCGTTCACCAAATTAGAACGCTGCTGGAGAAGGATACCGGGCGAGGGCAGCAGGGAGGTGGGCAAAGAAAGAAAGGGAAGGAAAAAACAAAACCCACTGCCAACTGGCCAAGTATTTGCTTTTGGTCCTAAAGAAGTTAGAGCTATCCAACCCTGTAATTATTGCCAGGATTAAAATTTTGTTACTCACGTAATCATGAAAGGCTTTTGCTTCACTTGAATGTTCACAAGTGTCTCGCCTTTCAGGAGCTGCACAGTAAAGGTCCCAAAATACGCTGCAAGTTGAAAAATAAAATAAGATCGGGTTACTAATTATGACTTGTGTATACAATGGCAAGCGCACAGTGCACGGTGCTAACAGCACCAGGTTTCCCAAAGGCTCAACCCCACCTTTCCAGCCTTCGTTGGGCAAACTCAGCCTGGAAAACAAATGGACCTAACCTCTTCTGGCAAGCCACTCACTTGTAATAGGAGTAATAGTTCTCATCTATCAGGCACCTACTACATGTCGGATGCCTCACACACACGATTCTGCTTGTGACTACCATAGAACTGTAAGATGGGTAATTTATCCCCACTTTATACAGAGGGCATGGAAGCATGGACAGGATAGTACAACCCACTCACGGATGCCCAGACAGGACAAGTAGAACTCAGAATGAAAATCCATGCCTGTCTCATCTGTGCCCCTTTCACTGTTCCCCACCCCCACTCAACCCAAAATGGCTGCGTTTAGTAAAAAGATTAAATTGTCAAAGTCAGGACTATGATTCATACATGCAGCAAATCAGGTGACTCCAGCAGTAAAGGGAACCTATAGGTTCTTAACCCAGGATCTCATAACCCCAACTCCTCCCACCTTACCCCCAACTCTCAGCCAGGCCCTCCCCCAAGGTATTTTCACACAAGAACCACTCCACCCCTGCCCACCAAAGAATATGTGTCCATTAGCCAAAGGTCAACCCCGTATCTTGCCCTGTCATACTGAAATAGAGAGCCCTCCTCAGAAAGGCACCTGTGCAGCAGGAGTGGGAGCCCAAGATATCCATGATTTTGTATGATCACTCCACCACTTGGTATAACAGAATAGACATACAAGTCCTTTGTCAACCAGTAAAACCCTGTGCAAACATGAGGTATAATCACTGTATTAACAAGGGGCCTTAGTAACTCTCTCCAGGTCAGAAACCCAAGGTCCGGAGATGGGAACTGACTGAAGTGTAAAATGGGCACAGAGAGAAAGTCTGAATCCTGGTGAGTGGTCCTGTCCCCATCACAAACATACAGCACAGAAAAACCATCTCAACTGCCAGCTCTGCCAGCCATCAGACAAGCGTCTCGCTCAAGGTGTATGAACAATGCAACCTCTGGATCAGCTCCACTCCTTCCTCCCACCCCAAAAACCCTGGTCATTTGCTCAGTAGCAAATCACATAAGGCAACTTGTAACTACCAAGACCACAGCGAAAGGCACCACGGCCTAAGCCGGGCACAACAGACAAGGCTGGATAAGTTCCGGGGAGATTATGGATAGAACAGGAAAATCAGAGACTTCTACTAGCTGCAGAGGGGGGCTCAAGAACATTCCTTTCTGTCTTCTGAAGCTGCACATATTTGATTAACTCCTCCACACACTAAAGATTTCTAGCACTATAAACTCCCCAGCCCCTTCTAAGTAAATTTGATTCATAAGCCTAGGTTTCTGCAAAACCCATGATGGTCAGACTGGCCAACCCCATCCACACACTCCTCTCCAAAAACAACCACAGTAAATCTATCACCGTCTCCAACAGGTAGAATTCTTACACCACACCAAATGCCTCCAACACTGGCAGTTTCGAGGTTGGCAGAAGTAATTAAAAACTTATTTTCCCTGCACAAGTTAGAACAGACACTTCACCCCCAACCCCCCCCCCCCCCCCCCCCCCCACATTTCAAAGAGACTTGAAACAGTAACTCGAGCTGGCGGTCAGGTAAACGTGCTAAGATCCCAAGACAGGGCACTCCATTTTCCTGAACTCCACCAAAATATCAAAAGCCACTCTGCTTTCTTTTCCTTTTCAAAGGGATGTCAAAGACTGTACTGATCAGTTCCACAAAACACCCAAGTCTTTATGGCACTGCGACTAGCTCCCGATGACCCTAAGTCTCCCTTCTGCCTGCTGCAAACCTACACCAGCTGAGGTGGTCCCCCACCAGCAGGGCCGAGGGGCCCCGGGAGAGGGTCACAAATAATAAAGCCCTTAACTTGCCAACTACAGGCAGACTAAGAGGTCAACACCAACCAGTCAAAGTTCTCCGTAAAATGAAACTCTGTGGTTTTAGGGATGCTGGGGTTGGGGGCAGGGCCCACAGAGGAGAGGAAGGTCCAGTCAGCCTGAATCAGTATCTTTAAAGGAAGTGGCGGCCCCTTCTTGCCTTTTCTCAGGGTGCCTGGAAAAAGCCAGAATAGATTCTCTCTCTCTCGGTTTTGAGCTCATAGTAGAAAAAAAGAAAAGACAGGCCAGTTTGTAAAACAGACCTGGTATCCCCTCACCCCGCCCCGCCCCCACCCCATCCCCTCTAATTAAAGCAGCATGCAAGAATTGACAAAAATCTTTCAGAGTTTTTTCAAGCCTGCCCAGTGGCCCAGAGTGAGATGTAAAAGTAAGGAGTTTCTATCTAAACACCAGGCACAATTTAGTAGGTTCTCAATAGAAAGGGGAAAGAGGAGCCAAAAACTTTAGGCACTAGCCTCTTCTGCCCTTTGCCTCCTTCACGGGTCCTAGTTTGAATACCCAGAGATACCCTGGTCTGTGCAATGCTGAGACTAATGCATGGGGGGGCCTCCTCCTGTCTTTGTTCACTTGGACCCAGGACCCAGAACAAAACAAACACAAACACAAAACTATCACACAAACTTACCACCACCACGAGTGCAAAAACCCAGGCGGTTCTCCCAACGTGATGTTTTTTTCCCATCGAATCTGGAAAGGAGAAAGCAGAGACAGCTTAGAGGAGCAGAGGGGAGGGGCGGGCTGGGGGCTTCCCATAGCCAAAAGGCCGTGAAGACCAAGTAACAATAAATGCCAAAAGGTGATAAAAATTCAAAATGGTGGCCACAGTGGCTGCTCCTGAAAACAAAGGCTCTAAGAATAGTGGGGAGGAGGGGGTGTCAAGAAATTGGATGATGGGGGAAGTTCAACTCACCTCTGACAAGAAGGTCTGTGCAGATTTCTGTGCTCCTACGTGCAGTAAATATTCGTAGACGTATAAAGCTAACCTGAAAAGTAGGCAGGGGGGCACAGAAAGAGAGGAAAGGCATCAGATCACACAGGGCGATCGCTCCTGGACCTTGCGGGTTTCCAGCCCTGTCTGCGCTGTCCTATTGTGGCCCCGAACAGAGGTAAGCAGCTAGCTCGGCCCCGGGACCGCGGGTGGGTACCAAGGGAAGCGTTACCGCACGCCGTGGGGGCCTAGAGAGCAGCTCCCAAACTTGAACTTCCAAGTGGTGTCGGGGCCAAACCTACCTAGGTGTCTCAAACTCGTAAGCCACTCGACCCCAGAGCCTCCCTCCTTTTCCTGACCCACTCCTTGCCACACTCTCTCCAGCTTTGAGGGTCCGGGACTCAGTCCTGGACTCCGGGGTGCTCGGTGAGCTCTGGAAAGGGCAGCAAAGCGCCGCCCTCAACACCTCCCACCAAACAACTGTCCCCCAAGCCTAGGACCGAGCCGGGGTCCCCGTCCCTACCCAGCCCGGCGCCCCGAAGGGCACGGGGCCGACGGCGAAGCCGAGGGCAGAGAAGGGAGAGCGCTCCCACCCGAACAAAGCCCCCGGCACGCACTCCTCACGCCGCGGGCGGACAAAAGGAGCCTTCGGGGATGCAGAAGCCACGCGCCCCCTGCCCGCGCCCGGTGGGCAAAGTGCGGCCACCGCGGTGAGCGCCCCGGCTCGCTCGCCGGACCTCGCCCACCGCTCACCGCGGGCTCCCGCGCCCGGCACGCCCCACGGGCCAGCAAGCGCCCCCTCCCTCGGCGGCGTTCCCCACCGCCCCTTCCCCGATGCCCCAACCTCCGCCGACTCCCAACAATGGGCTCTCCCACGCCGCCCGCTACGGCCTCGGAGACCCTGGCAGGCAGGCGGTGCTGGGGCTCCAGGCGCAGCAGCCCCCGCCCGCCCACCTGCCTGCCTCCCACCGCCCGCACGCAGCCCGGCGGCCACTTGGAAAATAGGGCTTACTTTTCTCGAGCCTGCCCGTCCGAGGGCACCGCCGAGCCTTTGCCTTTGGCAAACATGGTCTGCGGAGAAGAGGGCGCAGAGCCTCGCCGCCGCCGCTACCGCTCCGGCTGCTCCCGAGCTGCCCCTAGCTCCCGGCCCCCTCCCCGGCGCTCGCCCGCTCGCTCGCTCGCTCGCTCGCGCTCTCCTCGCCGCGCTCCCCACCCTCCCCCCCAGGCGCTGGCTCCGCGCTCTTTCCAGCTGTCAAAGCGTCAGCCCCGGCCGCGGCCCCATCGCCCTGGAACTCCTCCCGCGCCGGCTCGGCCTGGGGTGCCGGTGCCGCCGCTGCCGCTAGCCCGCCGGCCCGGCTGCCCGCTGGCTCGCTCGCGCGCCCGCCCGCCTGCGCCGCCCTCTGCGCCTCCGGCACCGCTGTCGCCGCCGCTGCCGCTGGTCTACTTGGAGCTCAACCGAACGTGGCTACCCCGGCGAGGGAGCGAGGCGGGCGTCAACGTCCCGCGATTGATAGCCAGCCCCACCAATCGGCGCGCGGGGGCGGGCCCGGGGCGGGCCGGGAGGGACGCCCTGTCAGCGCCCGGCCGCGGCAGTCCCTGCTACGGCCGCCTCCGCCGAGCTGCTACCCCTGGTCCTGCCGACGGACCGGGGGTACCCGGGGGCGCTAGCCTCTCTTTTCTGTAGATGTGGGGCGGAGACACGAATCGGGGTGCGGGAGCTCCAGCCTCCCAGCCACAGCGAGGAGTGGGTTTGACAAGCGCTCTCCGCGGCGAAGTGGGGGCGCTGCGGCAGCGTTGGAGGGGAGGGGGCGCGGACCCCTAAGCCGAGCGCCGCCGGCTCCCTCCCGCCACGTTCCTCTTTCTTATCTGCCCCTCACCTCCCCCCGCTGCGGCCCGCGCCGGCCCAGCCCTTATCTCCCCCTCCCTCTCGCATGCCTTCCCCTGGGCTCCGACCCTGACCCCCTCCCCAGACTCCAGCCCGGCCGCCCCGCCCCCGGTCCTCCCCTTCGCCCAGCCTGGCTTCTGAGCGCCCGGCTTCGGGCTCCACGCTGCGAGCTGGGCGGCTGGAGCCGGCGCCGAGTCGCGCGGCTACTCCTTTACTAGATCATTAAAATACTTTGGAAAACCCCAAAGTGGAGCCGCGAGAAAATGGTCCTTAGCGTTCTTTGGGGAGCCTGGGGGAAGGGATGAGGGACTTGGGCTAAGAGAGGGGAGAGTGATTGCCCCCTAATTTCTAAGATCTGCCAGCCCTAGCAAGTTGGCTTGGCTTCTCCACAGGAGACGGTGCCATCCCGGGGTAAGGGGGAGTCACCTGGGCGCCCCACGACGCGGAACGCGCGCCACAGAAATCCACAAACTTCAAATAAATGGAGCTAAATTGAGGAGTGGGTGACAAGAGTCAGGCATAGGGGGAGGGGAAGCTTCCATTGTCAGTGACCCAGGTGTACAATGGGAAATTGAGGGGGGGCTGGCAGAGTGACCCAGCTAATTGCTGCTGACTCCTTTTTGCCCAAGCCAAGAATCCCGAGCACACACTGTGAGTCCCTTTTTAGAGACTCTTAAGACCAGAAACGAGCATAATGGGGGGACTCCCCCATTTCAGACTGTTTTTAGAGCGCGGTTCTCTTTAAATGTGATAAAACACTGTCGGCACTGTCTCTTTAAAAGAGTCTAGCAGAAAAAGCTGTGTAAGCGCTGATTGGCTGCCTGTTTGGATACATCTTTAGGGGAGCCTTGAAACTGTTAGCCTAGGTTGATTTTTTTTTTAACTGCGCTGTTCCAATAAACAAGTAACGCCCCTCCCCCTAACATGCCTTGCTCCAAACAATTAAAGGATAGGTCAGTGTCCTGGGGAAAACACGTTTCAAGTAGGAAAACTCAGAACTAGATTTCAACAAAATAAAGAATAATTCCCTACCACTGAAGTTTGCTTATTTTGATCTGTAGAAGAGAGAGAAGGGGCTTTTAAAAGAAATGCCCCGCAGCAAATAGATCTGCATTGGTTCAGGAAGGAGACTCTGGGTGCATTTTTGAAATAATGTTCTACTCAATGTAACAGCCTACCTAAATTAGAATACAGCCAGGCCCTAGGGACGCCTCTGGACGCACTCTGTTCTCTGCCCGGACTTGGAGCTCTCTGGAGAAGGGGGCAGAAAAAGGGAAACACTGAACCATAGACTTGTGTGCTTAGCCCTTAGTTTAAAGGTTGTTTTGTGGATGAGAGAGGCATGGAGGTTTGGGAGGGAGTCAAAATACAACTATAGGGGAGAGAAGGAAATAATTACAGTTATTTTTCCCCTAGGCGGTTTAATTTAATAGGGCTAACTTAAGGTACCTTAGAGCCCACACTAATTAAATTGGACTGCTCATACCCTTCTCCTGGACTTCTATTTTTGATGGGCTAGGAATGGCCAGAAATGGCTTGTCAACAGACTGAATCACAAGAAGCCTGACTCATTTTGGGTCTGCAAGGCCCGCAAATTATGAGTATCGGTTAGGTCCTGGCTAAAGGAAAACACTGCCCTTCTCTGGTGCTACTAGTCTCGGACACCACCAAGTTGGCTATGCCCTATCTGTGTGTCAGGGCTGCAGCACAGGCACACTGTGCATCATTTTCCGAATCTGTCAAATGAGAAAGGGGAGGTGGTTAAGAGATCTTTAATATCTCTTGAGAGTCTAATGTACTATGATGCTCAATTCCCTTCTATAGTTTTATTCCCCACCCTGAAAAAAAGACTAGCATTTCCTTGCAGAGTGTGTGTGGCAAGAGTGGCTTTGGGGAACATGTACCAGGTACTCTGTCCCTTTGCTAGGGTTTGACACAAAATGAGGTCCCATGTCAGTGGGTTCATGGCAGAACTAAAAGAGACAGTGGGACGCCCAGGCAGAGAGCAGGGAGGCCCCCAGCCGGCAGGAGAGAAGAAAGCTGATGGCTTCCTGGGAAGCAGGACTACTCAGCAGCCCCAACTAGGTGTGCGGCTGCTGGCACTAGGATCCAAAAATGCAGTCACATCAGAAGCAAGTCCAAACACCAAGGAACAGCATTTGAAACCCCAACTTATCTTTCCCCACTGGGTCCCCCAGTCCCCACCTTTCTTGAACTGCATGGTATTGTTGGGCCTGGTTTCTGTACCTGGAGTGCCTCCTACCCTCACCCAGTCCTTTGACCATTCCTTAATGCGAACATCCCCTCTGATACCATCTCCTCCACAACAGCCCCCACCCCTGCTTTTCACTTCTGGAGTTAAAACCATCCCTTCATCCCTTTACTTGGTCTCATTTTGTGTGAAGCACCGTAGTAGCTCTCAGTTTATTCTGCCTATTGTTGTAGCCAGTTGTTTACTGTCTGTCTTCCCAGCCAGACTAGGGGGGAGGGAGGACAGGAACTAACTCTGAGTCATCTATGTGTCTCCAACACCCAACACAGGTTCAGTACCTGTGTGCATCTTAACCTTCAATGTACATACCAGGGGCTACAGGGACCACAGAGAAGAAAAAGTCCCATTGCCTAAGTAGCTCTAGGCCCAGCAGGGAGATAAGAAATAGACACCACCAACAATAGGGGTAGATAAGGCCACTCCTGCAGCCCCACCCACCTAAGCTACTGGCCACCTGGAACTACTGTACTTTCTGTTTCCAGAATGCACCAAGTAGTTTCACACCTCCACCTTGGCTAGACTCAGTCATTCTTTCTCCATCCCTTTTCTGTCTCTCTGACTCCCTGCTTTCCTCCTTCTCCCCTTCCTTCCCTTCTTTTTTTCTCTCTTTCTTTTAAGATGTTTATTGAGCATCTACTATGTACCAAGCCATGTTAAAGGCATTAGACAATAAATCAAATAAAATTCTTTACCCCATGGAGCTTACACTGTTGTGCAAGCTTCTGTACAAAAGCCTCTTTCTGTAGCAGACTCCCACTGATTCTTCTAAAATCCAGCCTGGTCAGGTGGCACCTCCTCCAGAAAGCCTTCCCAGAAGCCCTGACTGAGCTCACACTATGGGCCAGGTGGCCCCCTGGTGGCCCCCTGGTGGCCCCTGTGCCTCCCCCTGACCACAACTGACTGCTGTCAGCCACACTGCATGGGGAGGTCATATGTATGTTTCCCCCACAGGAACATGAGCTTCTCCTGGCCAGGGAATGGTTGCCATGCATCTGTGGCCCTCCAGTGCCCAGCAACTATTGTGAGAACAACAGAAGAAGTGAATAACTGAGTGACCAGAATGTGGAGAGACAGGCAAGTGAGGAGGGAAAGAAGAAAGAGAGGTAAATTCCAAGCTTAGGTTAGAATGGCCACTCCTCTCAGCTACCAGAAACGGGGGGGGGGGGGGGGGTGCAGAAATCCTGGGCTCTGGGATCAGGTTGGCTGGGGCCAGGCCTCCAGAAGGTGACAGTTGAAGGAAAGGGACTATAGATAGGCCTGTGGGCTCAACCCAGAAGGTTGTGCCTGCCAAGGATGCTGGAGGATCCTGTTTCCCCTCCCTGGTTCCAGCTACATTGCAGTATTCCTCACAGCTGTCAGAGAATGGGGACTCCCCTGGAGGGCTGTTTGAATGGATGCTGACCAGGCAGCCCATCCCTCTCCTGCCTGGAATTGTGTGAAGACAACTCTGGTCAAAACCTTGGTCAGCTCTGCTAAGGGAGGCCCAGGCTGGTCAGCCCTGGTTGTAACAGAAGTTCATCAGGGACCTCCATAGGGGGAATGCAAAATCCAGCACCCAGACACCTAGTTTCAACCTGGCTTGGGGGTCACTGGTGGGCTTTGGACAGGTGATGTCCCCTCTCTGAGTCTGTCTGTGAAAGTAGGGTGTTAACACCTATGTCAGAAGTTGGTGAGAGGATGAAGTTTGAGCACTCATAGGGAACCACCTGCTGGGCCATTGGCCAGTGCTGGCCCAGCCCAGTGTCTGAAGGGCTCTGGACATTGGAGCATCACTGCTTTGAAGGCTATTGGGGGCTCAGCAGAGATAGTAATTAGAGAAATGTTTTGTAAATTGGAAAAGATAATTACTCCTGATATTATTAGCAGAGCCAGCAAACAGAGAGGTACTAAAGAAGAAGAAAGTGGATTTAAGTTTAAAATCAAATGTGTTTTTGAAATGTCCTCTGATGTATATATATATGTCTGAAGCCAACTTATCATAACAAAATGGTTTTAGGTAATTTCTTGAATGGGTGTAGTTCTATCTAGAAATCACCTACTAAGTGCTCAGCCCTGAGCCAGGGATGCTGGGAAGTACAAGACAATATGATGCAAGGTCCGCCAGGGGTAGCTGGGGAGAGAAAGCTGACACTGTGGTCATTCCCAGCTTCTGGCTGTACCTCCCCCGCCTCCTCTCCAGAATGTCCTTAACTTGAGATCACTCCCACCCTGCTCTCCATGAAATCTTCTGTAGTGTCCATGCCAGGGTACAGTTCCTCCTTGCATCCTCTACCTGGCCTGGAACCAGCATGTTTCTTTTCTCTCTCATGTCATACCTTTGCTCATGCTGTTCCCTCTGCCTGAAACATTGTCTCCCCGATGAGAGTTTCACCCTTCCTTCACTTCCTCTGGGTCCCTGATCAAACATCACCAGTGTCCCTACCCTAGTGAACCTCTGTGGAATGACACCTTGCCCCCCTTATCCTGCTCTGTTTTTCTCCATAGCAACCATCACCACCTGGCATATTATGTTTGCTTATTTTTTCCTACTTATTTCCTTCATTAGAATTTAAGCATTGTGGGAGTTATATCCCCACTTTCAGAACAGGTACTCAATACAAATGTGTTAAATGTTGAATAAAAGAATTTGTTTAACAAAGGCTTTATAATACGGGCTAGGCATTGTGGTAGGTGCTGAGAAGGCAATGGTGAACAAGACAATCACAGGCTCCTTCCGTGTGGAGCTTATAGCCCAGTGGAAAAGACAAGCATTACTTCAACAGGCACACAGATGTATATATGTCATCACAAACTGCCAAGTAGAGGATGCTGTAAGAGCAAACAACAGTGAGTCTGATCCCACAGAGGAGGGAGTGATAGTCAAGGAGGGCTTCTCTGTGGAGATGACATTTTAGTCCTAAAGGATGTGAGAGAGTTAACCAGGCAAAGGGAGTATATTCCAGGCAGGGAAGGGAAGTCTCTGCAGCAGGAAAGAGACCTGCCAGGTAGAGATTGATAGCTAGTCTTTGTGGCAGTAACAGAATGCCCAGAAGTTCTACAGGTGTCCCTTGCCTTGGTATCAGAGAAATCCCAGAACAGAAGACAAGAGCTCCTTGACATAGCTGCGGGGCGGTGCTGTCTTGTAACACTGCAGAGAAGCAGGTTACTGTAGCAATAGCTGGAGTCAAAATGGGCTGATGAGTTTTACACCCATTATGATGGCTATTAAAGGGAGGGAGGGAGAAGAAGGAAAGAAAAAAAAAAGGGAAAGAGAAAGAGAGAGAGAGAGAGAGAGAAAAGGAAAGAAAAGGAAAGAAAAGGAAGGAAGGAAGAAAGGAAGGAAGGAAGGAAGGAAGGAAGGAAGGAAGGAAGGAAGGAAGGAAGGAAGGAAGGAAGGAAGGAAAGAAGGAAGAAAAAGCGAGAGAAAGAAAAAGAAAGGAAGGAAGAAAGAGGAAAGAGGAGAGTGGAGGGAGGGAGGGAGAGGAGAAAGAGAGAGAAAGAAGGAAAGAAGGGGAGGAGGAGGAGGGAGGGGAAAGGAAAGGAGGAAACTAAAAAGTGTTGGCGGGCATGTGGAGAAATTGGAACTCTTATGCACTGTTGGTGGGAATGTAAAATAGGCAGCCACTATGAAAAACAGTATGGCGGTATCTCAAAAAATTAAACATAGAATTACGAATTACCATATGATCTACTAGTTCTACCTCTACAAAATAATTGAAAGCAGGCACTCAAACATATTTGTACACTAATAATCATAGCAGCATTATTTATAGTAACCAAAAGATGGAAACAACCCAAATGTTCACTGACAATGGATGGAAAAATAAAATGTGATATACCCATACAGTGAACTATTATTCAACCCTAAAAAAGGAATGCAGTTCTGATACATACTACAACATGGGTGTACCTTGAAGACATTATGCTAAGTGAAATAAGCAGACACAAAAATACAAATATTGTATGAGTCCACCCATATGAGGTACATAAAGTAATCAAATTCAGGCTGGGAGTGGGGGAATGGGGAGTTATTATGTAATAGATACAAACTTTCAGTTTGGGAAGATGAAAAAGTTCTGGAGATGGATAGTGATGATGTTTGCACACCAATGTGAATATACTTAAGTCACTAAACTATACACTTAACAATGGTTAAAATGGTTGATTTTATGTTATATATTTTGTCACAATAAAAAAAAAGGAAACAATACTGGGCCAAGAGCTATGAGAATGGGCACAAAAGCGATTCAATATACAATGTCATGGGACTTCAAAAGGGATTCCTAAAAGGGGGGACATTTAACCCAGCCCAGTGTGGGTGGTGTGGAAATGAAATGGGAGGTGATCAGGGAAAGCTGTCTGGGAAAGACCAAATCTAAACTGAGGTTTGAGTGGGAGTCGGGGTGGGGGGTGGCTAGGTATGAAATATGTTTCAGATAGAAGGAACTATATTAATTTATCTTCTCAACTGAGACTAGACCATTCAGGGCCTTGGGTGTCATGCTGAGAAGTTTAGTCTTTGTCCTGCAGGCAGGGGCTTTAACCAGGGGATGACCTATTTTTGCTTCAGAAAGAGCACTCTGGGGACCACTGTGGAAGAGGCAAGCCTGGAGAGGAGTGAGAGGGCCCAGCAGCAGGTACGGTGAGAGCTGGGGCTGGTGGAATCGAGAGAAGCTGATTGATAAGAACTTTGGGGGCTTGGTAGCTGATGGGATGTGAGGGTGTCAAAGATGACTCCCAGGCTTCTGGTGTGGGTGATGGAGCTGCCAGGAAGGGAATCAGGTCTGTGGGTGGGGAGTACAATGGGGTCAGTCTTGGATGTGTTGAGTTTGAAAAGTCCATTTGTTGGCCAGGTGAAGATATCCAGGAGATAGGTAGGTAATGAGTTTAGAGCTCCATAGAGAAGTTTGGCCTGCAGATATAGTCTGAGGGTCATTAACATCTAAAATTTAGATTCAAGCTCTGGGGCACCCCAGCATAACCTGTGAGAAAAAAGACCTTTGGGCTTACTGCAGAACCATTAGGATCCCGGCCTCAGAGCAGCAGTTTGGGATGCTAAAACCCTCTCCTGCCTCCGTCAGTTTCAGGAACTCTGCTCTCTCCTGATGTCCTTCCTTCTCCCTTGAACTGTTCTTTCTGTCACCCTTTAAAGGATCCTTTTTTCTCCAGTTTCCTCTTATAGTTTTATTAGTCAAGCTATTGCTGATACGAGGTTACATAACAAACAGCCCTCAAATCTCAGTGGCTCATAATAGAAGCCATTTATTGCTCACTCACAGGTCTGCAGTCAACTAGGCAGCTCAGCCTCAGGGTGCAGCTCAAGTCAGATCTGTGGGTCTCCTTCCCGGGGCCCAGACAGAGGCTGCCTGGCATGTTCTTTTCTGAGTGGGTGAGGGAAGCACCAGAGGCCAAGCCAATCAATCACGTCTGCTCCCAAGTCATATGTCCAACCCCAACATCAGCAGGACAGGGAAGCCAGAGTTTGCCACAGTAATACAGTCTACCACACATGAATTTCTTTCAGGCTCTATCTTTGACCTTCTCCTTCTCTTTGGGCAAGTTCAGCCTGCTCATGGCATTGACCACAACTGAACCTCCATGATGACTCCTGAAGCATCCCACTAGCCCAGATCTTTCTTTTTCTCAGCACCAGTACCCCATCTGTTTAGTTACAAGGCATTCCTACCTAGATGTTCCTTGGGAGCCTCAAAGTTCATGTGTCCAGAACTGAGCTCATTATGTCTCCTTATCTAATTCTTCTTTACTCCCTATCCCTAGCCAATTACCTGGGCCAGAAATCCGAGAGCAGGTCTCTACTCCTTTTCTTCCTTACCTCCCACTAGCACCAAAGTTGGGCAGCTGGATCTAGGAAGCAGCCCTTATTCTGTCTGCTCCCCACCACCCACACTCTCCTCATTGCCTCCAGCCCTGAATTACTGCAAGGCCCCCAACTGACTGCTTTGCCTTCAGATTGTCCCCCAACCATCCGCCCACCCCTGCCAACCAGAGGAATGTGTTTAAAGCACAGATTTGACTGTGGAATGCTCTAGCTCAAAACTCCTTAGTGGCTCCCCATTTCATACAAGTTGAAGCCCAAGGTCACCAGCAAAAAAGCCCAAGGTCCTGCATGATCTGGCTCCTGCCTTCTTCTACAGCTCATTGCTCATCAGTGTCCCAGGCACTGGGGGTGGATGTGCTTTCAGGAGTTTGAAGCCTATGGGGGAGCAGACGACTCCATCAGGACTTATGATACAACATGACGGGTGTCATAAGGGAGGGCACAGGCCCCTATGGGCATACTGTGGGAGTGCTACTCTGGTCCAAGGGATCAGAGGAGGTTGCCTTTCTTGAACCATAACGGGAATGGACATGTGCTCTCAGGTAGAAGCTGGAGACAGAGTTCTGAGGAGCAGCAGCAGGTCTGACAAAGGAGGGACTGGTGATGCATGGGGGAGGTCTGCCCAGAGGGGCCAACAGGGAGGCAATCTGGGGAAGGGGTGCCAGGGAAGACAAGGCTTCAAGGAGGATGCTGAATGCTTGAGAGATGGGGAATAGCAGAGACCACGAGAGACAGAACTCTGTGGAGGCCATAGTTGGCTGGTGAGAGCAGTTTTAGGGCAGTGATGGGGGCAGAAGCCAGATCATGGCAGTGGTGGAGTGGAAGGGGAGACAAGTAGAATTGCAAGTGCAGACAACTCTTTCAAGAAGTTTGGCTGTGAAGTGGGTAAGAGGCCAGTGCCCCGAGGGTAAGGAGCTTTGCTGTGTTGATTGAAGACAGGAGAGACAAGAACCTGTGTAAATGCTGATTGGAAGGAGGCAGTAGAGAGGAGAAGCTGAAGGTACCGGATGGAGGGCACAGTGCAAAGTTAGCGAAGTCCCTGAGAAGGTGGAAAGGGAGTGGACTGGACACAAAGGGAGAAACGCCTTTATCCCTTCCTGGGAACACAGAGATAAGGAGACTCAGTCTGTGCCCTCAAGGCAGGCAGGGTCTAGGGAAGGGGGCTTTGCAAAGGAGATAAGCTTGGACTTGGGGCTTTGAAGTTTGAGCAGAAGTTTGCTAGGCAGACCAATGGTAGTAAAGGGATCCCAGGCAAGGTTGCAGCACGAGGCATGGGACAGCCAGCGTGTTATAACTCCACAGTTGGTTCAGGGGGTGGCACATGGGGCACAAGAGGGGCACGATGGAAGGTGAAGAGGGCAACCTTCCACACTAATTTTATGAGCGACTGTGCACTCGGAGCCCAGCCTGGGCACCTGTGGATCCTGAGGGAAGGAAGCCAAGGACTATTTCCCGTTCATCTCTGTGTTGCCTAGTCCCTGGCTTACATGTGTGTTGAGTGAACAAAGGATCCACATTGGGATAGAAGAAGTCTATCCTCAGGATGAGCGTCATGAAGATAACAAAGTCTCTTCATCTGCCTCATTTGTTCTGTTCCTCCCGTGTGCCAGACACTGTGCTGGGGTGGGGCGCCAAGTGAGCTCTCGGTAAATGTGACTTTTGCCCCTGGGAGCTCCAAGTTCACAGCCTCCTCTCTAGCCACCCCTCGCATAGGGGTCAGCTTGCAGCGGGGCCAAGGTACTGATGATGAAGGAGATGCAGTGTGGCCTTCTCCCCCAGCTATCTGGGGCACCCAGATCAGTGCTCACAGGTTCAGCTTCCAATTCTGAGCCCCGTTTCCACGGAAACAGACATCAGCAACCGTCAAAGTTCCAGCTTTCAAACGTAAGTCTCTTCCAAAACTTGCTCTCATATGATTCATAGGCTCCATGACTGTTGGGCTGTAGGAGCCTTAGAGAGTGTCCCCCCGCCACCAGCTGTGAGGAGGTGAGCCGAGGCTAGACAATGGCACCCTGGCTCCCAGTTCAGCACTCATCCCATACCACCCCCAGCCCAGGAGACCCAGCCTGGGTCTCAGTTTGCCCAGTCATCCATGTAATGAGCAGAAAGTACCTGAAGTCAGTACATGCTTGTTGAGCACCTCAGATCCTGCCACCTCAGTGCAAGGGGTAATGAGACTGGGAGCTTGGCCCTAGTGTAGCCCACAGTCTCCAAGGCTGATATTTCTGGAACTCAAGACCTGCTCTCTGGTCTCTGAGGGGTTGGAGTCTTGTCTCAGAGAACACTGCGGGGAGCGGGGCCGGGGAGGGAGGGGAATGAGAGGGCACCAAGCAGATCTGCATGAAAAGGGCTTCTTTATGTAACATCTTCTGGGCTCTGGCCTCTCAACTCTGGAATGCTGTCTGTCTGCTTGCACTCAGATCTCCATCTTGTCATTCTGCTCTGTCTCTGTTTTATGGTCCATTGCTCTCTTTATCTCTGCATCCCTCCCTGTCTCTGCCTCTTCTGTCTCCATGTCTTGACCCATCTCTGGGTCTTTGCCTACAGTTCCCTCTCTGTCTCTTTTTGTGGCTTCTCTGGATTTTTACCTGTTTCTCTAGGTCTCTCTAGTCTCCTCCTAGAGAGACCCAGGAACACAGAGATTTTGTCTGTTTTGACCATTGTTGCATTTCCAATGCCTACCATAGTACCTGGCACATCGTAGGTGCTCAACAAGCATTTCCTGAATGAATTATCTTTTTATATATCTGTCTGTTTCCCTCTTTCTCTCTCTTCCTTCCTGCATGTCTTTTTCTCCTCTTTCTTTCCTCTCTTGGCCTCATCTGCTGTTGTATAGCTTTTGATTTCTGCCTTTCCTTCTCCTTTTCTTTCTTTGTCTATCTCTCTTGCTAGTCTCATTCACTGTTCTACCTCTCAGTTGTTTCCGACCTCTGTCTTACACACACACACACACACACACAGAAAACCATCTGTGGTGTTCTTTCCTGTAAATGTCTCCTAGGTCAATGTGGGTTTAGAAAGCCTAACTTGAAGCCTTCGGCCCCAACCCTCAGCAAGCCGCCTACACACATTCCCTCCTCTCCCAAATTACCATTATAAACAGGGCCAGGCACTGGGTAGCCCACAGCAAAACTGGGAAGTCAGCGATTTGTTGCTAATGCCTTCAGCTGGCTCCTGAGTCACCATTCTCCTCTGCCCAGCACCCCTCCTGAACAGCGGGACCCCTGGGGCCAAAAGGCCGTTTCTTCCAATAATCTGCTCTAGGGAAACATCCTGAGACCAGCCACTCACTGCCCTGGTGGACTCTAGTGACCAGCAGACTTCCTCAGGGGACTGTCTCAAAGTTTCTTCTCTGGGGTTCTAGGGGAAAATGAAGGTTTTGCTCCAGAAAGCAGAGTTTGGGGCCCCAAAAGCATGAAAGGCAGTATGTAAGGGGGTTCAGAGAAAGAGGTTTTATACCCCCAGAGACCAGCCTTGCTAGAAAGCCCCCTAATCAAGAGACAATGTGATGTGGTAGGAACATGTATGGAGGCAAATCAAGACCAGGTTCAACCTCTGCTCTTCCCCTTGTTTTCTGTGTGGCCTTAGGCAAGTTATTTGACCTCTCTGAATCTCTGTTTCCTCATTTGGAAAATGGGAGTCAAGATAACATCCTTTTAAGGTGAGATTGGAAGCAAACGTATAGAGCACTTCACACATAGAACATACTCAATGAGTGATCACTTTGATTTCTCTCTCAGTGCATAGAATTTGCTAGGAAAAAAGCAGTAGAGATGTATTAAATGTCTGTTTTGTGCCAGGCCCTGCACTAAGACTGAAGGCTGGTCTTGGGTAACGGTTAAGAGTTCTTACTTTGGGATTGGAGAGGCCTAAGTATGAGGCCTGGTTCTGCCACTTACTGCTGTGTCATTGACCTTCTGTAAGCCTCAGTTTCTTTGTCCATAAAATGGGAGAATTGCACCAACTCTAGGTTTGTCAGAGGATTAAATGAGATAGCTATAAAATGCCTCATCAAGTGCCAGACCTAGTATGTGATCAGGAAATATTAAATAGTACTAGTTTTCAATTTTTCACTCATTGACTGTCATGATGATCCTAAATGTAGATATTATTTCACCCATTTCCAAGGGAGGAAGCTGAAGCTTGGAGAGGAGGGGTGATTTTCTAGATCACCCAGCTAGCAGGTGGCAGGGCAAGAACTAGAATCTAGACATCCTGACTCCAGCCTCTTTCTTGGCATCATCACTGTCTTAACCTTCTCTCTCCCTCCCAGAACCTCCCTCCCCCAAATCTAGAAACTGAGCCCTAGCGCATAAGTTTTCCCTAAACATGCTCATGTGCTCACTCTTGCTTGACAATGATGTGATTGCAAAAGGAAGCAAGTTGTGGGACCAAGACACCTGCACTGGGAAGCTAAATACCCAGGCTCATCCAGGACACCCCAGGCTCTTGAACTTGACATGGAACCACAAACAAATGGTGGGAGGAGGTGGAGAGAATGTGGAGCCATGGACAATAGGACATGTGAAGTCCTTCAACAAAAGTATCTGCTGACATAAGTTCCAGGAAAGTGTTATTCGTGAGTGTGGCTCATCTTATATACCAACATAGAAACAAGAATGGTAGGTGTGGCGCCCCACAAGCACTCAGAGGTCTTCTATGGAGGGAGGGAAGAGAAGGAGGCATTTGCTCATAGGAATTACCCTGGAGATGGTGAAGGGATCCCAGCCAAGCACACCTGGAGCCTGCTGACTCTGTGACTGAGTCTCCCAAATGCCTTGAGGTTGGGTCCAAACCCAGTGGGTAGCCTGGAGTAGAAAGACCCAGCTCAGTCATTTCTGGGCCACATATGCCCCATTCTGCCCCCTAAATGGCTCAATTCCAATAACAAGGTGGGACTATTAAATGAACCATCTGGGAGTAAGTGGAGCCATCTTTCTGGAAAGAGGGTAGGAATAGAGATGTGATTGATGGGAGTGCCTGATAATACTAACCCCCCTCCCCCATATTTGTATTTTTCCAATTTGTCAGAGCTGTGAGTCACCCTCTAAGTGAAGGGATTCTCACGCTTAGGTGCTGGTTGGCTGGCAGATGCCAAAACAAATCAAAGACCCAGTAGCAAACTTCTTGGCTAGGTTTGTAGCAAACTTCTTGGCTAGGTTTGAGCAAGGTGAGGCACTGTCACTTCTTGGAAAATGACCTGTCTTCAAAGTAGCAAGTTTTTCTACTAGGCATTTATTTATCCTTTGCCACTTTGCAAACATGATTGCAGTTCAAAGAGCTTGCAACAAAGGGATTGTGTTCAAGGTTAGCTAAGGAGATTAAAAAACAAAACAAAACAAGAAATAAGAAGAGAATAAAAATGAGCAATACATCTGCTGTAACTGAGTACCAGATAAAGCTATAAGCTCCTTACTGGCCAAGGCAAAAAGGGAAACATGCTCACTTGTGGAACTCTCAACATAAAGAAGATGGAAACTAACATTTGTTGAGTGTGATCAAAAGATGAAATGTATATCGTCTTTACAAAAGAAATTCCTGGTTTTCAAGATACCATTGTTGCATAATCAACTACCCCAAACCTATAGTGCAAACAACAGTTCTTTTGTCAAGCTTGGGGATTCAGTGGACCATGGACAGTGCTCAGCAGGGACAGCTACTCTCTGCTTCATGGTGTCTGGGGACCCAGCTGGCAAGACTCCAACAGCAGCGGGGGATGGAGAGCTGCCGAAATCTTCTGTCACATCTGGTGCCTAGGCTAGGATGACTGAAAATTGGGTTCAGCTAGGATTTTTGTGGCCTCTTCACGTGACTTGGGCATTTCCCTGCTTGTCGCCTGTGTTTCCAGAGGGAGAGTTCTGAGAAGGAACATCCCAAAAATCTAAGGAGGAGCCACATGAATCTTTATGACCTCACCTCCAATGTCAGCTATTATCACCTCTGCTATATTCTTGGGGTCGAAGCTGCACAAGTTCACTCAGATTTCAGGGAAGGGGTACAGACCACACCTCTTGATGGTAAGGATATCAAAGAATTTGCAACCATTTTTTTTTTTAAACCACACATCACTTGTAGGGATTTATCATAGGGAACTAATACAAATGTCTAAGATCTATGCAAAAAGAAGTTTTCCTTTCAACATTGTTCATAATGCTGAAAAATTGAAAGCAATTTAAATGACCAATAGCCCATAGGGGTTAGTTAAATAATTTATGGTAAAGTGTGTCAATACTATGAAATACCATGTAGCTATTTAAAAAGATGATATAATATAGTGGAAAGATTAATCTAATGTACTGTTAAATGGAAAAAGTTGGTTGCGGACACAACATATAGTAAGATACATTTTGATTTAAAGGATAGAGGTGTTTTGTTTTTTTTTTTAATCACAGGAATATTCAGCAAGCTAATTGAGTTTCTCCTGTGCCAGCCCTGAGCTAGGCACTGGGGATGCAGAATAAATAAGAATAAGCTTCTAGCTGTGTAAGAACTTACATTCCAGGGGCAGGGATGGTGGTGGTGGTGGTGGTGGCAGACATACACGTAAGAGGAGGGATGTTTCTTTTTGGTAACTTTCCAGAGGAGATAACATTTGAGTTGAATTTTGGATAAATTAGCCAGACAAATGAAGAAGGCAGGTGTTGTAGACATGGAGGTTGACCACACACACCCCCGCCCCCACCCCATGCCTTCTGCCAATCATAATCCCATTTCCATTGCTGGTGACTGGTTCAGGAATGGGCACATGACCAATCTTGGCCAATGCGAAGGAAGGAGAAATCTGCAAGGGTGCTTCTGTGAGAAGTTTTCGAGTGCCTAATAAAGACTAGACATGGTCTCTTTTTATTCCTGTGGATGTTGTTATGTCTAAGAGTGAAGTTTGAATATACTGCCATCTTCCTACAACCTGGAGAGGATTCACATTTACAAGGAAACAGATCTGAGGGGTAGCAGAGAGAAGAGACAGAGCTGGCTCAACATTTTTGAGCTGTTGATTTTATAGTGCCTACGGTCCATCTTGCCTCTTCATCAGGTGAGATAATAGATTTCCTGATGGTTTAAGCTGGTTTGAGTCAGGGTATTCTGTTACTTGCAGCTGAGAGCATGCTAACTATTGCTGGAGAGCATTCCAGGCACCAGAAATAGGTGAGAAAGAATGGCCTGCGGTTCAGTATGGCTGCAGGGGAAGCTGTATGGGGAGGAGAAATGTCAAAGGCTGCCAGTGGAGAGGCCAGTAGGGCCAGGTCTTGATGAGATTATGTCATTAAAGGTTCCATGACTTCATCTTAAGGGCAGTGGGAAGCTAGCCAAGACTTTTAAGCAGCAAAGTGATTTGTTCAAATCTGTATCTCAAGAAAATCACTGTAGTAGCTAAGAACAATTTGCGGGGGAGGGAGGAGAGTGAGAGAGAGAGAGAGAGTGCCGGTTCAGGGAGATCAGTTGGAAGACTGATGAATATGACAGGGAGATGACTGGGCAAAGGCAGTGAGATGCAGAGCAAGAGAAAGTCAAGGAATACTAAGGAAGCAGAGTTGCCAGGCTGAGTATTCAGCTGGATGAGGTGGAGAAGAGAGGGGATAGGGCTTCCTTAAAGGGTTCAGGCTTGGGCATCTGGGAGGAGGGTGGTGCCATGTACTGAGAAAGGTAATGGTAAAAGAAGACTCATGTGAGAAACAAAGCTTGGTTTAGACGTGGTATGTGCATGGTGCCCCAGAGTCCTAAGAGTGCACTAAAACCTACTGGAGGACATCGATAGTCTTTCTTCTGCTGACCATCTTGATTAGCTTTGGGGAGTTCTCCTTCCACCATGGACAGAGTCTTGGAGGCCTGTCAATAGTCTGGCCAAAGTCTGGCTGAGCCTGGACAATTAAATGATTTCCTTGAAGTCTGAACCTTGACCTGTCTCAAAAAAGGTATGCAATAATGCCCAAGATGAGGTTTTGCCTTCGTCTGGGTTCCCCTGAACTTAGAGCCTCAGCAAAGGCTTGTGTGCAGGAAGTATATTTGGTTAGTGATCCAGGGAGCAGGAGAGAGGAACTGGGAAGAAAAATCTAACCTAAAGGTCATCAGGTTGGGTGCTCCTGCCCACTGGAACCTTCTGAGGAATAGACCATGAATCTCAGAATAGTCTACAAGGGTGGGGCAGGTCCCACTGGCCCCTGACTCCATTAGGTAAAGGTGTTCACTGGCCCCTGACCCCATTAGGTAAAGGTGTTCACATGGTTCCTGACCACTGGCCCCTGACCCCATTAGGTAAAGGTGTTCACATGGTTCCCCATACATATGTGCCCAACAGGCTCCACCGGTACCTCAGATGGTGTCCACTGGCCCCTGACCCCATTAGGTAAAGGTGTTCACATGGTTCCCCATACATATGTGCCCAACAGGCTCCACCGGCACCTTAGATGGCAGCATCAGAAAAACTTGGGGCAGGAAGTGAGAGGCCACAGCACATCTCATTTCGAGATGAAGCACTGTCAGTCCAAATTGGGTCAAAATCTGTGCAGAAAAGACCACAGTGGCAGTAGAAGGGTAGAAGGGAGGCTGAGAGGATGTGAGGCGAGACATGTGAGATGTGTGACACAGGGCTTAAAAGGCTGCTGGGCCTGCTGCCTGGATCTCCAGAACTATTCTCATGGTGTCCTCTCCAAGGCCTCATGGCCCAGCTTTTCTTTCAGCTCTGCAAGCCAAAGCATAGACTTACGGTGGATTTCTTTTGGGCTCACATTAGCCATAGTCTGTTTCTATTGCTTAAGATAAACAAACAAACAACAAACAAACAACAATGCTAGTGGATACAACAGATGACATCTTGTAGAGCAAACTTTTGTGAAACAAATAAAACATTTTCCTGTGGTATTTTTTGAAAAGTCCTTTGGTAAAGTTAGAGGGCTGAGGCATGTCTTCTAAGGGTGTGCCCCACCCCATTCATTGTCCTCCCTGAATCTAAGAGAACACTTGGACCCTTCAGGGGAGGGTGTCCACCTATTTCATCACCCATGCTCCTAACTAGAACAACAGGACTCCTGTATCTCATCGATAGCCCTGGATGGGTGTGCTCCTGGGCTGAAAGAGAGTCCTCGAGGTACAGCGTCTAAGAGTTGGTCTGCTTAGACCAAGGCCTTGACCTTGGGTAGGGGACCTCATGAGTTTATAGGCAAGAGATAGAATCACACTGTAACTGAAACATATGAATGTGCATGTGTACGCATGCGTGTGTTCACACACGCACATGCATGCTTGCATACCTGTTCGGCCAGCTTTCTTCTGTAGAGATAGTACTGTTGGTCACTGACCGTGTATCACTTTTAGGGAACCATGAAGAAAAGGCAAGGAGAGAATGGCAAGTAATGACAAATAAGTGAATAGAGACATATCAACTGGTATGTATTTTTTCATTAGATATTGGGTACCTGTGCCCTCAAAGGAGTTCCAAGTCTAATAAAGTTGATAGACACAAATGTAAAGTTTAATAGGAAATTGTAAGAGCTAAGGTTGAGAGATATGCAATGCATCACAAGGGAGTGAATATTTTATTATGGGAAATCTGGAAAGACTGCCTAGAGGAGGAAGTGTTGGGTGGATCTTGAAGAACAAGGAGATTTCAGGCAGGTGGTGGGGTGCTAGGAAACAAGAAACAAGGACTCAACATAGCAGAAGCACAGAGGTGTGAAAGTCCGTGGGGCATTAGGGGACACAGTGAAAGGTAGTGGAGGGAGGTAGCTAGAAAGTTTCTACTTGATCCTACAGGAAAAGGGGAGCCATTGAGGATTTCATTTGGGAAATAACAGTCATGGTAATAAATTTTAATAAAACGTGTGTAATGTTAAAAAAAACACACACACCTCAAATAGTACAAGAAAAGTGAAAACTAAAAGCCTCACTGTGCTTTTCTCCCATCTAAACCCCTCAGATAAACTTAACAGCTTATAGGTAGCAGTTTCTTGTGGATCCTTCCAAATATTTTCTAGATACCTCTAAACACATTTATGAGTATTTCCTTTTTATTCCTAGCAAATGAATTCATGTTACATGTACTATTCTGGAGCTCGCTTTTTCCTCTTAACACTATATCCTAGACATCTTTTTATATTATACAGAGGTATATCTCATTCTTTTGAACAGCATCATAATATTTCATAGTATAAGTGAACAAATTATCCTAAAACATTATTATTCCCATTTATACAGTCATTACACATATTCAACTGTTCCAGTTAGTCTTTCTCCTTGTCAACCTTCTAGCAGTCTTTTTAATTTCGATAATATGATATCTTACTGACAACCTCGATAATCAGGTATTTCATTGTTTTAATTTGCATTACCTAGTTTAATTATAAGTGAGGTTGCTTATCTTTCTACTGTGTTTATCGACCATTTGTATTTGTTTTTATGAAAACAGCTTATTCATATCCTTTACCCACTTTTATGTCTGTTACTTTTATTAATTTATAAAAATTATTTATATTTTAATGAAATGGGACTTTTCTCTTTAAAATAAATTACGATAGTGTGTGTGTGTGTGTGTGTGTGTGTGTGTGTGTGTGTGTGTGTGTGTGTATATCTGTGTGTGTTTTCTCCAGGGACTCTGGTTTTCTCCCACATCCCAAAGATGTGCAGGTTGGGTGATTTGGCATGTCTAAGTTGTCCCAGTACGAGTGAATGTGTGTGTGTGTGACAATGTGCTCCACAGTGGAAGGGTGGTCTGTCCAGTGTGAGTCCCCGCCCTGAGCCGGCCACCTTTGACCCTGAGCTGGAATAAGCCGGTTGGAAAATCATCTTACTTATATTTATTAATTTTTCTTAAATGTACACATGGCTTACATTTATCTCAAAGTCTAACATTAGAAATGTTTTGGTTCTTTATTTAGATGTTTGGAGATGTATTTGTTACCAGAAATATGCCCTAGGAACTTAACTCTTGTTTAGACCAATTAGCCTATGGGGAAATAGGTTTCATTATAGATCATTTTGCTTAAAGTCGCAGTTTCCTATCAACAATGTTAAGTTAGGGCTTACTGTATATTTTATATATATTAATTATCTTTTGACTTTTTTACAATGTTTTTGACATATGTACATTTCAAGTTTTTTGTTAAATGTAATCCAGGAAACCTATAGTAATTCTTTATTTTTATATCTTCCCATATCATAATCATATTTCATTTTTTCTTTCCTTTTTGGTTTTGATTCTTTTTTTTAAATTAAATTTGTTTGGTGACATTGGTTAATAACATTATATTAGCTTCAGGTGTACAATTCTAGAATATATTACATGTATGTTGCCTTGTGTGCTCACCACCTAGTCTAGTCTCCTTCCATCACCATACACTTAACCCTTTTTACCCTTTTCATTCTCCTCCCATCCCCCTTTCTCTAAAGTTATGTTCTCAAATGTATCGTTTTTTAAAAACAGCTTCTAGGTTAATGTTATGCCTGAAAGTCTTTGCCCATTCCTAAATTATGAAATAATTCATCAGTGTTTTCCTCCAGCAATTTTATTTCATCTATGTTAAAATCTTGATTCTCTCTGGAATTTAACTTAGTTGTGTATGTCCCTAAGCACACACCTTGCTAGCAACTTGCTCTCTTCATAGTCTTCTATGTTCCCAATTACTTTCATTTTAGTCATGTTTGGATTTTCTTTACCAAGAGAGTCTTCCATTTCTAATTTATGGGTGACACTTAACAATGAGGACCCATGACCAAACGGCAAGTGACAAAGACAAAAGTAAAAGAAAATTCTGAAGCTTGCCATCCTGTCCGTGTCTGAGAACTTCCCTATTCTACACAAGAGAATAAGTGCAAGTGAGGACACTCATTATGCGATAAAAATGGGCAGGGGGCAGGAGAGTAAAATAGTGCCCAGTGCTGGTGAGGATATGGTGGCCAGGGCACATCTACTGATACTGCTGACATTATACCTGGGAACAACCTTTCTGAAGGGCAGGGTGGCAACCTGTGCCAGTAGGGTTCGTATTCTTTGATCTGGTTAGCCTACTTCCACAGTTTAACTTGAACAAGTTACCAGAGATGCAAACAGTCACTTACTAGAGAGTTTATTACAAAAAAATTAATAAGGAAGAAACATTGAAACAGTTGCAATAGCCATAGGTTATGATTAGGTAAATTGATAATGCTTCAGTTATAGCAGAAATATTTTACAGTAATTAATGATCATAATTTAAAGAAATAGTCAATGTCATAGGAAATGTTTAAGATATAATTTTAAGTGAAAAATATAAGAATATAAACTACTTGTAGAGTATGAGACAATTTTTTTCCCCAAATTATGTGTATGATGTGCATCTGTGTTACATATACATTAGTAGCTCTGAATTTGAGCAAATCACTTTTCCTATTTAAGGGTCAGTTTTTCCTCTATAAAATGGGACACTGGTGATACCTACCTCATAGGGTTGCTGTAGGGATTAATAAGACTGAACAAACAAAATAAAACTTAAAAAGTAATTAAGGACCAAAAGAAATATCTTAAAATGCCAACTATGGTGGGGTTACAATACAATATTTTGGTATTTTTCAATTTTTTTAAAATTATGTAATTATAATTAGGAAATAAGTAAACGTAAGTAGGCGAGCAAACTGTTTTTATTATTCTTTAAATAACAACTTACATGGCTTGAATGTATACAATTAAATTTTTAAAGTAGAAAATACATCCTAATGGTCAGAAATATTTAAAGGTGTAAAACCAAGAACATACACAGAAAGTAAATATCTTACCCAGCCCTGTCCCACAAACACTGAGGTGTTCTCTATGGTGACCCCCACTATCACCAATTTTTTAGTTTTTCTTTTTTTCTAATGTGATTTTTGAGATAGAAAAAAGATTCCCACACCTAGTGATTTCATCTGGATCTGACAGAGCTCTAAATCCAAGTGGCTTCAGCAAAACAAATTTTTTGGCTCGCATCCTGAAAAGCCCAGGGACAGTTCTGGCTTCAGGCTTGGCTGGGTCCAGGCCCTCAAATGCCACCATTAGATATGTGTTTCTAACTCTTGGTTCTGCTTTCTTTTGTGTTGGCTTCATTCTCAGACAGTTTCTCCCTAGAAAGCCTCAAAGATGACCAATGATAGTTCCACACTTATGTTCTGTGAACTCAGTAACCCCCACAGAAAAATCAACATTTCTCTTCTGGTAACTCTGCCAAGAATCCCAGGTTTTCCTTTCTTGGGCCTGGCATTGATCACATGACCGCCTCAAGACCAATCGACTGTGTTCAAAGCCATAGGATACTCTGATCAGCCAGGCAGCCTGAGGTCAACCTCAACTGAAACCAAGAGTAAACAGAACAGATTCCTGAAAGGAAAAGTGGGCTTTGTCACCAAAGAAGTGGCATGAATGCTGAACAGGCAGAGTAAGATAGGTGGCTATCACCTTGCCCTAGTGCTTCTGGTGGAATAGTCCATTTTATGAATGAGTTACACTCTTCTTTTCGGAGAACCACTGTGTAAAAGGGTGGGTACCAGCATTCCTGCTAGTGGCTTCCCATCTGTATGGTATGAACATCCCTTGGATGCTTGAGTGTTGCTACAGCTACACTATAGCTGCTGGGCTACTCACACAATAGCTCTTTTAAAGTTCACACCCTTGATTTTAAAATGTACATTAGAATGTAAAGAATCTGAGCAGACAATACAATGTTGGAAAAGAATAAAGCTTGAAAACTTACATTACAATATATATAGACAGTATAAAACTTTAATAATTAAGACAATATAGTATGGCACAGATTAGATAAGTAGACCAGTGATAAAAGCAGAGAACCCAAAAATAGACTCATATACATATAATCACTTGATTTATGTGAAAAGGGCCACTACAGTTCATTGGAAGGAAAGGGATATTTTCAAAAAACAGGTTCTAGAAATTTGGATGGGAGGCTGGGGAATAAACCTTGAATCCTACTTCACACTATACACTAATGTTACTTCAACATGGATAGAAATCCTAAGTGTGAAAGATAAAACAATAAAACTTCTAGAAGAAAACATAGGAGAATCTCTTATGGCCTTAAGGAAGGAAAAGAGTGTTTAAACATATCACATACACAAAAATCAACCATAAAGGAAAAGGTTGGAAAGATAAAGGAAATGAATGTCATTAAAATGAAGAACTTCTGTTCATCAAAAGATACCACTAAGAGAGTGAAAAGGTAATCCACAGACAGGAAAAAGATACTTGCAATACATATATTCAACAAAAGCCTCACACTTAGGATGTTTAAAGAACTCTTATACATCAAGAAAACAAAACCAGACAACCCATTTACAAAAAAAATAGGCAAGGGACTTAACAGATACCTCATGAATTATCAATAAGCATATGGAAAGGTGCTCCACATCATAGCCATGAGTGAAATGCACATTTAAAACACAGTGAGATACTATAATATTATACATCTACCAGAACAGCTAAAATGAAAAGGACCAATATTTTCAAGTTTTTGCAAGGATATTGAGCAACTAGAACTCTCACATATGGTTAGTGGAAATATAAATTGATACAATACTGTGGAAAGCTGGTATTATTTACCAATGCTAAACATACCCACACATACATATATCCTATGTCTCAGGATTTCTACTAGACACACATACCCAACAGAAATGAGTATGCATATGTCCAAAAGAAATGTACAAGAATGTTCACAGCAACATAATTTATAATATCTAAAAATTGGAAACAACCCAAATGTCCATTAACAGTAGAATGAATAAATAAAATATTATATGTATATATAATATAGCCATGAGAAAGAACAGACAATTGCTACATTACACATGCAAATTAATCTCTCAGACATAATGCTGGGCAAAAGAAGGCAGGCATAAACAGGTACATACTATATGATTCCATTTATATGAAGTTCAAAACAGACAAAACAAATATATGGTGATAGAGATTTAAATAGTGGTTACTCTGTAGAGGACATGGCTGGGAGGGCGCATTAAAAAGCTTCTGTGCACTGGAAGTTCTGAATCTTGATCTGAGTGGTGGTTATAACTCATTAAAAGGTACACTTGAGATTTGGACAATCTACAGTTTATAAACTATACCTCAAATAATAAAAAAGAAAACATTAAAAAGTTTAAACTATCCATGTCCATCAATGTCTCGCCATTGCTTACAGGAGGAAATCCAGATTTTTCTTCAGAGCACTGATCCCAACTATTATTACTTCATTGTTTGTCTTCTACCCCTTCTCCCACTAGACTGTAAGCTCCATAAGGTCAGAACCATGACTACACTTCGCCACTGTAATCCCAACTTCTAGCACAGTTCTTGGCAAAAGAGAAGATGTGCGAGCAATATACATTTTAAATAAATTAATGAATGTGTAGTGGTTTTATCTTGTTCCAATAGCAAGACTTCTGAGCTTCCCCCTCCAGCTTCCCCTCGGAGTTTTCTAGAAACTTCCTAGCACTCTCCAGCCCTGAGCAGTGGTTTACCCCTGCACAACAGACAGTGTTCTTGCTCATATCCAGCCTTTGCCTAAGCTGTTCTGGAATGTCCTTTCTGTTTTCCCTGTAACACAAATACCTGCCTATCCTCTGGTCCCTTTCAAACCCTCCCACAATTCACTCCTTCACACTCTTAAAACTTGAATACAGCATACTTATCATTATGTCTTTATTTCTATGGCTCCACACCTTCCTGACTTTGAGACTTTAGACAAATCGCTTAACTCTCTGGGCTGGTTATTCTCAGTTTCCTGCACCCTCTCCCCAAGATCTATTCTTTCTCTTTCTCTTCTCTTTGTGTGCCCCAGAAGGCTTACCTCTGTGGACTACATCACCTAGGAAACCTTGCCTTCTGGTTTTCTGTGGATTCAACCAATGGGAGGTAGCAGGAGCCAGAGGAGAAGGTTTTAATTCTTCGCCTCCCACCCGTTCTCTACAGCCCTAGCTTCACTAGGTGCTAGTGACAACTCTCCCACTCCTCCCCTCTTCAGACCTACAGCTGGCAATAGCTCCCCACTGTTGCTAATTTTGGGGTATCCCACCATCCTCTGTAGATTTCCTTAACCTTTCCCTCACCTCTGTAAATAGTCCCCTTATTAAATTCTCTTCAAGAAACCCTTTAGTTGCCATCTTTTTCCTACTGGGACCCAATCTCAAATACCCTCTAACCCTCATTTGCTCATTTGTAAACTGGGTGGCAACTGTGATGATTAAGTGAGATGGTGCATATGCAATGCTTACTATACTGCTGGCCACAGTAAGTGCTCAGAGCCCATAAGTTACTTCTATCATTAGGATTTTGATCCATTGTTCGACTGTGAGTGTCTTGCTTCATTCAATGGAGGTGCAATAAATATTGTTGAATGAATGAAAATGAATTAATGGATGGATGAACAGTTATACAGTGTAAGACATGTGTCACTGTGTTACTTATAGAATCATAGGTTTTTTGTGTTTAGCTAAATAACTTTATAATAGAACTGTCCTAATTTACGTAGCAAGCTCCCCATGTCTGGAGGTGTAAAGGTCTGAAGATAGACAACTGAAGGTGATGTTGAAACAAAGTTCAGCAGAGTATATGGTGTGGGGCAGGAGGAGTTGGTTAGACTTTTCAAGACCTTTCTAGCCCCAAGATTCTGGAATTCTCTGACTCCCGGAGTCAGAGGAAAAGGAAACAAACAATCCCTTGGATCAGATTTTGAAGAATGAACAAGGGCAAATCTACATATGAACACACAGTATTTTGGATCAGCTCTTAAATATCACCCAGTTGCTCAGACTCATTTACAGAGGAGCAAATGAAGCCTAGAGAGGGGATAGGAACTGGTCCAAGTTCACCTAGACAGGCCTAGAGCCCAGCTCTCCTAACTCCTAGTCTGGTTATACTTCTACATGTGTCAGGCCTTGGAAGAAAACACACTTCTACAAATTCTACAAAATGACTTCTCTCCATATCTTTCTGGAATCAGTTGCAGATCACAGCAATGAATTCATGCACAGGCAAAGAACCATATCAGGGGCAGAGAGGGAGGGAGCTTGACCTGATACCTGCCCCAGGATAACTCATAAGGCAAGAAGATGTGGGGTACAAGTGGAGACAAGAGTTATGTCCTTGCCTTTTGGGGACTTTTGGGGCAGAGGGAACAGATGTGGTTAGTGTGGTGGCCCAGAGCAGAGCAGTGACCCCTGAGAGCAGCTACAAGGAGGCAGCTCTCAAAACTTCCCAGCAGAGTGATCCATGGAGGAGTAAGCTCCTAGTCCTCTATGGGCACAGCAAGGGCTAATAACCACTGGAAAAGGGATTTCTGCTCAGGTTGGGGAGAGGAACTAGGAGTCTCTGAGGTTCCTTACCCAGTCCACAAAATTGCAGCATCTTAAGGTTGGGAAAAATCAAATTCATCTGGTTTAGTATCCCCCACAGGATGCTGGAAACATCTCTACAACATCTTGTGACGGCCAAGATTTATCTGGAGCCCTCTCCCGGAGCCCCTGTAGCATCCCAGGCCTCTCTTAACTCTCACCCATTTAACTAAGACACAATTGTTCCTGCCCAAATTAAACCACGGAGCGATTCTAACCTGAACCCCTCCCACAACTTCCCAACTACTCTCCCCATTCCCAACCTCCCCTCAACTCCCCTTCTCCACCCAGAAACCAGAGTAGTGTTAATAGGTAATTACTAGATCACTCTCTTATTGAAGCCTTCCCCGGGGTGGCCCTTTACACTTAAAGTCCCCTGGTTCTCAAGGCCCTTCCGGTGACAATCCCTTCACTCAGCACACTCTGGGCGTGCTGGCCTTCTTTCTGTGCCTCAGTCAGGCTAAGCTCGTTCCTGCCTCAGGGAATTTGCGCTTGCTGCTCCCTTCGTCTGGAACATTTTTCCTCCAGATCTTAGCACACCTAAGTGGAGGCTGAGGTGTGCCACCTAGATTTCCCTTCAAGGCTAAGGTCCTCCTATTCCAGTTGCAGAGAGTGTTGGTGGCAGCGCTCTCAGTAGAGACTGAGAGAATGATGTCACAGAAGACAGCTAGTTTGCCCAGAGTCTCTCTCCTTCCTGGAAGCAGCTACCCAATGGCTAATCTGGTATGGGTGGGGAACCAAGGCCAGGCCTGTTGTCTCCAGCTGGGACAGCTCTGAAAGACTATCTGCTGCAGAGCTCCCTGGGGGTCAGCTGAGGCCTTTGATATTGCAGCATAGCCTAACTTCTCCCCTAACCTGACCCTGCCTACTCACTTGCCACAGGTATGGAGCCCATGAGTGTGCCCCAATAAGCTTCCTGCGTGCAAATCTCCACCTTCAATCTGCTTGGGGAGTCTGATCTGAGCCAGTATGGGGGGCTTCTTTACCCTGACCACATGTGTAATGTTGCCCCAATTTCTGTCACTCTCCCCTATTTCATTTTTATCATTTTTGGAAACTACCTCTTATTTTTCTTTGTTCACTTGGCTTTTATCTCTCTACCTCACAAGAACATCGGCTCCACAAGAGCAGCTGTCTTGTCCTCACTGCATCCCCAGAGCTGAGGACTGTGCTTAGTGCACAGTTGGTGCTCACAAAATATTTTTGACTGAACAAATGTGTGAGGAGTGAGTGGGTGAAGGAATGAATGACTCTGGGAGTGATACCTGCCTTTCCTGTTCTCCCCTGTCCTGTCCCCCACCCATGCAGCCAAAAGCCCCTGAGCCAGGATTATGCCCCTCCCCCATGTGACCCTGCTGAGCTGGGGCCTCCTGAGAGGATGGAGCCTGCAGCCGCCTTGGCTGCTTGCCCTGTATTGATCAAAGCTGGGAGGCCTGCTGGCTGAGGTCTGTCCCAGCCCGTGGGGCGGGGGAGTGGGAAGGGGATTCTGGCTGAGAATGCAGGGTTTGCCTTGAGCAGAGTAGTGCTGGCTAAAGATCCATCTGCTTTCGCGGCTGACAGCACCCCTTCCCCACACCTCTCAGGGGAGGCCAGACTAGCTCCAGAAGGATGGCTAGGCAGGCGGGTGGGGACATAGAGACAGGGCTGCAGTTGGGCTCAGGCAGTGAATGCTCTTGGCCTCTCGGAAAGCCACACACTTGATGGCACAACACTGTTAATGGGGGTCTTACTGTGCTCCCTTTCTTGGGGAGGAGGAATGGACAAGCACCTTGTGCAAGCCTGACAAGCACTCCCTGTGCAGAACCCAGAGATGAGGTTTTCCGTGAGCTTGGGTTTTGGTGAGAATCACACTGTAACAGATCACTGTGATCCTGGGCACAGGAAATGCTGAGGGGAGGTGCCAGGGAAGAGGCCCAAGGATGGGCCCTCACTTCAGAGTCCTGACTTGAGAATGAACAACAGAGATAATTTCTATGTAGCCAAGAGGCACCTTGGTCCAGAGAGGAGAAGTGACTTGTCCAAGGTCACATGGCTCTTAACAGTTAAGCTGAGGCTGGAGTCCAGTCTCCTACCCTGCAGGGAAACTCAAAGGGTAGGATGCTCTGGCATTCTCAGAATCCTGCTTGCATGTACTGTATACCTCCTCTGGGCCAGGACAGGTAATGGATGCTGGAGATGATATGGGAATGGGCAGAACATCCACCCTGACCTTAGTAGCTCAAGCTCAGGAGGGAACATGCATGCATGCACACACATATACACATAAACAGTAATTCAAACTGGTCCCATGATGAAGATACCCAGAGCTGGGAAACTGGAGGGCAGAAAAGGAAAAGATCAACTGCATAGTGACAATCTGGGAAGACCTTATAGAAGAGGTGGCCCCTGAACTGTGTCTTAAAGAGGGATGAGTTTTAAAAAGCAAGATATATTTGGAAGAGGCAGGGTAGCCCAGGCATGGAGCACAGCATGAGGAAAGGACCTGGAGGCTGCTATCTTCAGCTGCCTAGGCAAAAGCAACAGCCCCCTTCCAGGTCTCTAAACACCAGACTCCCTACCCTTCTACCATAACCCACACCTCTGTGAGTGAGCTCTGAAACATGACTCTGCCTATGCCACTCTCCTGCTCAAAACCTATCAGTGGCTCTGCATAATGTCCTGTCATCATAGAACTTAATGCTAGGGGTCACTTCAGATGTCCTGTGTTCACCCAATCCCATTTTACTCAGAAGAAAACTGAGGCCCAGAAAGTATCACACAGTGAGTCAGGGGCCATGTTGGAGCTAAAATAGTGGCTTTTCTGAACCTTAGGCAGGCTCTTTGCCTGACACCACACCCTCTGCCTTCCCCCTACTACCTAGCTAGTATTAAGGAGCTTAGGAAAGTCTGGGCATCTTCATCTCCTGCTAAAGTCTGATATCAAAGCTGAGAGGGACCCTAGCTAGCACTTAACTCTGGTCCTCATTTTATAAATGAGCAAACTGAGGCCAGGAAGTTAAGAACAGAATTGTTGTGACTCATCAGCTTTGCAGTTAATAAAATACTTGCATAAAGGTTCTTACTTAACTCTTACAACTCTGGGAAGTAGACTGGGTGAGAGTAAGCATGCCCATTTGATAGAAAAGGAAACTGAGGCTGATAGCAGAGTGATGGTTCAGGGTCACATGGTGCCTTCATTTACTCATTCTTCATACATGCACTATGCATTTGCTCTGTGGCAGACACAATGCTGGGTACAAGCAGGGGACAAGACCATTCTGTGCGCTGGATGTTTACTGTCTACCTGGCATTTACAACAAACTGCAGCTTCTGTGCCCAGGGAGGAATAATACTAGCATGGGAAGCCTGGGGGCTAGGAAGCTCATGGCAAGACTTTGTGGGGGCAGGTGGTATTTCAGGGGAGTTCAGGGTGGGAGCTAGGGAGAGAGGGAGTTCCAGGCAAGGTCCTGGCCAGCCTCCTGCTTCCTGCTTGCCAACCCCAGCTCCTTCCTGGAGGATTTAAGACTGTGTTGAGCAGTTGTTTTAAATTTCCGGGCAGGGGGCTGCAAGGAGGGGGAGCTGCAGGCTGTCTGGGGTGTGGGCTGCTATTTACCAGGGCCCTTTGTGGGATGCAGCTCTCCAGGCTAGAGGCTTCCACAATTGCTTCCAGCTGGGCTGTCAGCCAGCCCGAGGAATTGAGGGTAGGTAATGGGGAGGGGGAGCACAGGAGAGGAGCACAGGGGCACAAGGGGTCCCCTCCAACCCAGCGTCCTCTCTGCCTCCCTGGGTGGCTGCTCTTGCTGGGATATCAGGTCTGGGTGGACATCCTTGGACATAAATGTATCTATAAATTGGAATCCATCCGGCCTGGACGTTCCTGAGCTTTATGGCCTTTATGCACTTAATCTTTCATTTCCTCTCCCCTGCTTCATCTCCCCGCTCACTTCCCCTCTTTCCCGGGAGGAACTGCTCTACTCCCCTCCCCCCGGAGGCTCCAAGGCCCCTTTGTCGGGAGGCACCTGAGTATACAGCTGTCCTGGCTCCCTTGGTCTCCGTCTGGGGCCCCACCATTCATTCACTTTACTACAACAGGAGGGAATGACCACCGCCTGGCATAAAACCTTCCCTTGGCTCCTCCGTACCCAGAGGACGAACTCCTTAGCCAGGCAGCCAAGACCCTTGGCCTCCCTTCTCCACTCCCCTCAGGCACACCCACAGCTCCAGCCAGCCAGCCAACTACAGCACAGCACTTTTGGTCACTGCCCTGTCATTTGCTCTAGTGGGTCCCTTGACCAAAATATCGATCATACCCACTTTCCCCCATTCAGCCCAGGCAGCACTCTCTAGACCCTCCATTCCCAGGGCGGGTCAGGGCCTGCCCTCTGTGTGCCTGCAGCCTTATTTTCTGTCGAAGGAGAACAGGATTAGGTCTTGTCGGTCTCACGTGCCTATGGATAGATGAAGGGAGTGAAGAGGTTTGGAGGTCGTACAAAACTGTATCAATTTGAGGAGAGGCTAGTTCTCTACCATTGGCGGGGGTCCTGCTTTCCTCGAAACATATTCTCACATCAAGAGTCACTTGTGCTCTTTCCTGATGGAATTCCAGAACTAGATTCTGGGAGTGTGGTTTGTCTTTGGTATCCCAGCCCCTATCCAGGGTCTGGATCTGGAAATCTCACATGTGAAAGATCTTCCAGGTCTTTCTCTTCATTTTATACAAGGGAGACCAAGGCCCAGAGGAGGAAAGAACTCACCCGTGTCACACAGCAAATCACAGCAAGGGTGGGACCAGTTCCTTTAAAAGACACTAAGAAACCAGTTAGTGAAAAGAGCCCTCTGCTGGGAGCCAATAGAAAACTAGGTTTTAGCCCCAATTTAATTGGGACCCCAATCTCAAATACCTACTTGGACACCTCTCTTGTCTCCCTCCCCAACCTGGTTTCCTTCCTGACAATTCTAATGGTTGGGGTGGGGAACACTTTTTGAGAGAAGGCTCTGCTCCTTTAAGGCCCCTCCCACCCTCCCTCCTCTTAGAGCAAAGCTCTCTGGAGAGCTGGGCCAGGACTGGGGGGAAGGTGGCAGGTCCCAGCTGCAAGGCCTGCTGGGTCCTACACTCACAGAATGAGTCTGCAGGAGACAAAGAATGTCAAATGTCCCTTTTGTTTTGGGGGTGGGGTGATGACAGAGCCCTGGGCCTGCATGGGGAAGAATGGAGCAGAATGGATGTGTAAGGGCCAGGACAGAGTAGAATGGGTGAGTGTCTGCTCTCTGAGGGTCTACTCTCTGAGGGCCCAAGAGGGTGAAAGGTCACATATATGAGTCTCTAGTCCCCTCCCAAGCCCAAGAGTGCTTTGGCCTCTTGGTGGGGAAAGCCACTTGCCTGGTCTCATAGCAAGGTGGTGGGGACCTTGTAGGCCTGGGTCCCATAGATGAGTCACTGGGCTTTTGTGTTGGGCTTCTCTCCACCCCTGGCCCATGAGCTGTGAAGCCCTCCCAGGTGCGAGGCACTGTTCTGTGTGCTGTCCTTTCTATGTAAACTATCTCCTCCAATCTTTAGAAAGCCCCTTTCAGGTGGCCTCATCATCTCCATTTCACAGGGGTGAGAAGTGATAGTCAGTGAGGCAGTGACTTGTCCAGTCACTCAACTAGGGAAGAAGAGAACCAGCATTTGAAATCATTTTACTCCCAAACCAGGCACTTATCACCTTTCTCTCAAGGACAAAGGCTGCTCCAAGGCAGAGTTTAAGTGGACAAAGAGATCCTCAGAAAGGTGAAGTGACTTGCCTCAGATGACTGAGCCTGTTTGGGACAGGGACTGGCTAGCCCAGCTCTCCCACCTGCTCTGCCTGGCCTCAAGCCCTAAATGACCTTCGCTAGGACTCACAGCTTCAGGATGTGAGAGACTGTCTTCTTCCTCTGGGATCCCCTTGGAGCCCTAGAATGAGGAGAGGAAACACGAAAGCCCACTCCTTATCAGTTGTGTGATGTCTGTTGGAACATCTAGGTTCTTGTAGGCTGAATTTGGTCCCCTTGAAAACAGGTTCTGCTTTGTAGAGGGACTCTCGGAGACACGAGGTAAGCAGAGTTGACCAGGCCTCAATGAAGGCTATTCTTCCTCCCTCCCTGTTTTCTCTTCTTACCTTTTTGTCCTTGAGGTCAGATCGGGCCTGATTAATGGGCTACAGGAAGTGGTTCAGCAGGGGTTGGGAGAGATAGGCAGGAGAACAAGAGGAAGAAGTAGGCAGGAGAGGGACAGGGAAGAGTAGAAAGAGAAGGAAGAAGGTAGTGTGAAAGCCTTGTTCAGAGGCAAGAATTCATTTCCTGGGGGCTCATAGCACTTGAGTTACTCACTGCAGTCTCACCCTCCAGAACCCTGGACTGCCTGGAAGGGAAGGTCTCCAGTCCTTGCCCCAAATTGTCCAGATGAGGAGATCAAAACAGCCATGGGAAGGCCCTGTCCAAGCCTTGGAAGTGCATGGTCACAGAACAGGGCTGGTCCCAGGAGCCTGCCAGGGTTTTCTTGCCTAATGAGCCCACTGGTCGAAGGGGAGCTGACATGGGGATGGTGGAAGAGCTTGTCTTGAAGCCATTGAGCACCCTGTTCTCATTCAAGCTGCATGTTTACTTGGGGTGGCTGGGGGAGTCCAGAGATTGTGGGAACAGTAAGTCTGGATAAAGCCCCAACTCTGGGTGTCTCCTTGGACCCAGGTTTCCGGAGGTTGCTCCCCCTCTACCTGCATGTTCCCCATCACCCATTTAGGCTGACTATTAACCCCACAAATGAATGGGCTGCGGATTTTTTCAGATTGTCTCTGTCAGTTGGATTGATTCCTGGCTCTTAGAGAAAATACTCAGGCCCTTTAAAGATAAATAAATAAACAAATGGAGAATAGATTTAAAGTCTTGCCTGAAAGCTCCTAGACTACCTTCTTTCTCCCTCCCTCCCTCCCCTCCTCCTCCCCCTGGAGCTCTTGCTGCTTCTACAGGATACCTCCAGGGCATTTAGGCCTCCCAGGCAGGAATCTTAGTTCTCTGAGGGCCTCAGAGGCCGCCCTGTGCTGTGCTGCATGCCTTACCTCTCTGACTTCAACCTCCTAACAAACTTACCAGGTTGTTCCAGGAGGGCAGTGTGATCCCCACAAGTTAGAACCTGGCAGAGAAGAGGCAGGCTGAGAGAGGGTGGGAAATTGCTTGAGGCCACATATGCAGAGCTGGAACTTGGCCTCAGGTCTTCCAAGCTGAGTGCCTAGCCAGCCCTGCCCTAGGATCTCCATGGTCAAAGTGAAGATCAAGCATCAGAGCTAGAACGGGCCACACAGATCATTTTTGATGATCTTTCTCATATGGATGAAGAGACTGAGGCTCAGAGAAGGCAATAGGTTTAGCCAGGGTTCCACAGCAAGTTATTTTAAGTGCCATGCGAAGTGCTAGGGTCTAAGGAGCAAACACAGTAGACAAAAGACAAGACACTGGTCTCAGATGAGCTCTTACTGATGGGGGATCAGCAGTATATTTTAGGTTCTGATAAGAGAAGTACAGTAGCCTCTAATTGTACAGAGTAGCTCCTAACCCAGTCTATGGCTGTTTGCAAGTCTTCCTAGAAAAGGTGATTTCTGAGAATTGAAAGGTGGCTGGAGATAGGCAGAGAAGAACCAGTGGGAAAGAGTGCTCCAAGCATGGGAGTTTCTTCCATCCTCCTCTCCTCAAGGAACCAATGGAGAGTTTAAGGGGTGAAGTACACTCCAGCTTAGGGTTGTCAGGTAAAATAGAAGATGCCCTGTAAATTTAAATATCAGATAAACAACGAATAATTTTTTTAAATTGCAACTTATAAACTTTACTCAACAAATGCAACAGGTAAAATCAAATAAGCACTTATATTAAGAGAAGAACTAAGTAGAATAAATTTTATCTTAAACACCTTACAGTAATGTACTTGCAGCTGCATTTAACTGAGCTCTGTTGCTGTGAAGAATACAGTTCATGCACAGGTATGGATGAATGATTCGTACATTTTACAAGTACTCACTGAATGCTACCTTCTATACACATGGACAGTAAATTTGAAAAAGATTTAATTGACGATCCCCAGATAGACTTCATTTTTGTTGATCTTTTGGAAGAGGTCATCTAAAGAAAGAATATGGTTCTGGCTCATGAATCGTGTAATGAACCCAGCAAAGGCTTTGTTGGACACCAGGTCGCCTCCACTTCTCTTTAGACGTCAGTTGGGTTTGGGGTACTTGTTTGGAAAGTTCTCTGGGTAACATGACATGCCAGTACTCACAGTGCTTGCTGAAGTACTTGTCTGAGTGGTAGGTCTGCTTGTGGGCAGCATGGAGGGTTAGCGACTGGACAAGAAGCATGGATGCAGTGGACAAGTGACTAGACTCCTAAAAAAATTATTCATTATTTATCTGAAATTCAAATTTAACTGAGAGTCCTGTATTTTTATTTGTTATATCTGGCAATTCTGCCCTGATGTCATGGGGAGATGGGGTTGGAAGATCTGAGACTGGAGGTCAGAGGCAGCAAGGAGAAGTGAAGACATTAGGAGACTGAGTTTGGATGCAGTAAGAGGGAAAAGGAAGAGGTAAGGCCAGCATCCTAACACTGAGCAATCAGTTTGGAGCATGGAGGTGGCATTCTCAAGGAGGATGGTGGGAGGAAGTCAGGGAGCACAGTGAATTTAGTTATGGACAATTATTGCTGAGATTCCCCAGGGCTGTCCAAGTGAAAATGTTTAGGTGACTATTGGGGACAGGGTTAGAGGCATGGCAGCTGAGGTATCATTGGCAGAATGGAAGAAAGGAGATTCCAGCTGAGGGAACAGCAGAAGCTGACGTGTAGCAGTATCTCCCTGCGTCACATGCCCCAGTTATAACCCCTGGCTCAGGGAAGGTTTGGTGGGTGGGTACCCGGCTGCAGCTGGTCCCAGTCTCTGGCAGTATCACTCCAGGTCCACCTCAGTCAGTCTCATTCTCAGTACTGGAATTCTACTTTACCTTCCCAAAGGTCACTTTGTCAGCAGCCCTGCCCCAGGGGTGAACATTCCTCACATTCCATAGCCCTCACTGGAGATGACAGGCCCGGGTGTCCAACTGTCCTCAGCTCCTCTTGGCTACACTCACTGAAGGCCTACTATGCATCCCTGGGGTGGGGCTCTGCAATCTGACTGGTCTGAGTTTGATTTCTGACTCTGCCTCCTACCAACTGGGTAGATCCTTGGGCCAGTTACCTCTCCTTCCTGAGCCAGTGTCCTCACCCATAAATTGGGGATAATACTGACTGGGGATGTTGTGTAGTCATGTCTTTAAAAAGCACCTACCTCAGCCCTTGACATTCAGTAGGTGCTCTATAATACTAAGTCCTCCTTTGCCTTTTCTGAGCTTCTGTTTCCTCAGTTTTAAAGAATAAAAATTGAATCTCCCATGACAAGCCAGGGACTGGGCACATATAGGTAGTGATGGCCCATGACATGGTTGTGTGTGAGGCCTCAGAACCCTGTATTGCTCAGGGCCAGCAGAGGCTGGAGGCAAAGTCTGAGGTGACCTCAGTTGGGTAGGGACCAGGCAAACGAACAAATGGCAGCACAGCCTCCACGATATAGCTGCTGGGAATCAGTGGGCTAACCAGAGGGAGGGACTGATAGGAACAGAGGCAGGGGACCCCATAGGTCTGGGGCTTTGAACTCTATTATATAGGGATCCCCTATACCTTCTTCCAGCCCCACTTCTCCCTATAAGATGAGGTATACATGGGGCTAAGGGGGCATGCCCGCCTGGAATCCAAACTTATCATTCTAGATCATGCTCTAAATACCTGGGATCTGGAATTCCTGCCCAAAGGGCCCTGAGCATGCTCCCAGGATCTGAGTCTGTCCTCCCAGTGGGCTGTGCTGCAGGTGTGTGCAACTTTAGGCATGAACAGTGGACAAGGAAGTTGTTTGGGAGGCAGGTGTGCTTGGGAGCTTAAACATGAAGCCTGAGTCCATATGTCTGCACACAAGATCTTTCGTAGAGGGGATGAAGCAGGTGGGAAGAGAAGGAGGAACCTAGAAGGGAGACAGGCATTTCAACTCTGGTTACGGGCCTTAAACATTAGGGGTGGACCGCCCCATGGAGAGACCAGTGCCACTGGATGAACATTGGAGGGAGAAGGAGGATGTCTCTAGAATGTGAGATCCCAGAGGGTAGGGTGGCTTCTAACCCATCAGGTTGAGCCCAAGAATCAGCCGAGGTGCTGACACGGGTAGGGGTCTGACGCCTGGAGCTTGGGCTAGGTCTCGGGCGTGTGTGTGTGTGTGTGTGTGTGTGTGTGTGTGTGTGTGTGTGTGTGTGTGTGTGTGTGTGTGTGTCGGCGGGCCCTAGGCGGCCTGAGCCTCGGGCAGCCCAGCTGGGACCGGCTAGGGGCCAGATGGGCTGCGCGGCTGCAGGGAGGCCAGGGAGACCAGCCCGGCTGCGCGTTGCCATGGAGATGGGGGGGGTGGCGGCCCCGCCCCGGCGGGCGGGGGAGCAGGTGGCGGGACGGTGCGCAGGCTGGAGGAGGGGCCGGAAGGGGCCCACGGCCAGTGGGGCGCGCCCCCTCCCCCGGGTTCCTCCTCCTGCTCCTGCTCCTCCCGGCCTCCCTGGTCTTGCTGCTCTGCCGGTGACCCCGACTCTGGAGGCTGGAGCCAGAGGACGAGAGCTCCCGACCAAGCTTCGGTTCCCATTGCGCATCTGGGGCAAATCACAGCCTCAGTTTCCTCGAAATGGAGGATTTGGGTCAGGAGAGTTTCATGGACACTTCGGCGCCTCTACTTTTCGTGGCTCTAGAATAGAGCAGGAGGATTCAGGGCTGGATTATTTCTCATATTCTTCCCAGATAGAGACATTTTTCTTATCAAATGACGCTTATCATAAGACCCAGAGCCTGGAAAGGTCGGAGCTAGAAGAGTTGGTAGACTCTCTGAACCCAACGTCTTCATTGTACAGACCAGGCAGCAGCAGTCCAAAGAGGGTGAGGGACCTGTCCAGGGTCACACATTGAGTAAGAGGCCTAGGCAGGATGAGAAACAAGGATTTAGCCTCCCACTGCTCCACCCATCACCTCCAGCCTTGGAGCAAAAATCTGGTGTGAGCATGGGGGGAGGGGCGGGTTGCTGTGGGGGAAAAAAAAACCACCCCTGCGTTCTGTTGTGCAAGCTCCAGCTGCCAAAATGGCAGGAGGGCTGCCTGAGAGCCCAGACCTGAGGTAGGGGCTTCCTGTCTGCAACAGCGACCCTCGTGGCTGTTCTGCCACCACCTACACCCCCTCATAGTCTCCATCCAGGACTGTTGCACAGCTCTGCGTGGGTGTGGCGGCCCTGCAAAAGAAGTTCAGAGGTTGTGGCCTACCTCCACCCACCCCACCCCTAGTAAGTAAAGAGCTAGGACCCCAAGCAGGCAGTCTTGCCCCAGAGCTGGGCCTCCTCCCCTCCCCAGCCCCCAGTCCTCTGGGAGGCCCTGCTTTCTTCAGGAGGAATAAAGCCCCTTTCTCCTTCCTCTGGTAGGACCTATTTCTGAGCTCTCAAAGCCTCAGCCTTGGGGGGTAGGGGGGTCTGAGAGGGTTGGGCTTGCTTCTCTTCCCTCAGGCAGTAGTCACTGGGGACAGGCCTGCTCTGGTTCCCAGCTGATGATGTGGGAGGTGGTTGTGGCTGTGGCTGGCGGTGGAGGTGGAGGTGGAGGGGAGCAGGGCAGAGGCAGGGTCTGTGCCTTTAAGGTACAGCTTGCTGCTGGAGTGCCCCCCCACACCCCACAGTCTCTCTTGTACATAGTCATGCAGTCACACAGCCACACACACACACTCCCAGGCTCTGTTCTCTCCTTCCTCTCTCTCCCTCTCCA